>KZ506421.1:182931-194188 GCA_002844005.1 Limosa lapponica baueri
GGGGGGTGTCAGTCTCTTCTCCCAAGTCACAGGCAATGGGACAAGAGGAAACGGCCTCAAGTTGCACCAGGGAAGGTTTAGGATGGGTATTGGGAAAAATTTCTTCACGGAAAGGGTTGTCAAGCATTGGATCAGCTTGACGGGGCAGTGGTGGAGTCACCATCCCTGCAGGTGTTTAAAAGCCGGGCAGACGTGGTGCTGAGGGACATGAGTTAGTGGTGGGCTTGGCGGTGTTGGGTTAACGGCTGCACTCAATGATGTTAAAGGTCTTTTCCAACCTAAGAAATTCTATGATTCTATGATTTTGAGACTGAATCAGGAACAGGTTGTTCTAGTTAACAAAAATGAACAAGCAATTGGCAGCAGGTTTCAAGACTAAGCACTTCTGCAGGAGCAGCAATGGGATGTCTCCTTTCACTCTATCCTTTGCTCTAGCCACAGAAGAAAAAAAAAAGCTGCAAAAAATTACTTCCGATTGCTCTGAGAAATTCGTTAACTTTTTGTGCAGCTGTTATCTGTACACCATGGAAACACTGACAATGCAACTAAACTTTATGAACTGAAGAAAAATGATGATGATCTAGTTCCAAAGCAAATAATTGCCAGAATTTGAAACTGGTCTAAGCTGTACCTGTAACACACTCTAAATATAATTTAATTGCCTTTTTTTTTTCGTTTATTGAGCGAACTGCCACTTGCTCAATGTACTCCCCATTTTCCAGGATTAATAAAGATGATTTTCCATCTGCCGCAGTGCTCCTCTGAGACAGAGGAGGTAAGTGAGTGTGCAT
The DNA here is from genome assembly GCA_002844005.1 of Limosa lapponica baueri. Taxonomy (NCBI): domain Eukaryota; kingdom Metazoa; phylum Chordata; class Aves; order Charadriiformes; family Scolopacidae; genus Limosa; species Limosa lapponica. Next base: position 183,723 of record KZ506421.1, read on the forward strand.
AAACACCTGTCTGACCAAAACAGAAAGAATTCCTCTCTTGCTGTGGAAAACCCAAAAATGCACCACCAGAGAAAAAGGCCAGAAGCCAATGCTTTTGCAGGCTCTTGGCAGTAAACTCAGCCACTTTCAATTTCTACATCCCCAACCTTGTTTCTTGCCATTTTTTACATAATCAGTTACTGGCAATAAGAAATACTGGAGAAACACACAGTGACATTTGAAGAATATTTTAAGTTGCAACACTAATAATTAATTTCCCAACAGGATTAACAACATCATCATAGTTTTAAGAAGAAATTATCAACTAGGACTAAAGATAAAAGATGCATAGTTATTTTTCTTAGTTTTTCCTCAATTTCTTTTTCTTATAAAAGTTTCCTCTGATGAATCCTTGGTTAAAATCAATTTACTGTATAAAGACAGAAAAATGGATCAACAGCAGTGATTCTGGGGCATGCTGATCTGACTAGCTGTATTATGAACCCACAGATCCATTAGTCTGATTTGGGAGCCCATCTACTTCCTCAGAGCGAACAGTTTAATTACCAGTCCAGGACTGCCCAATTCTTGTTTTTCTTTTTAAAGCAATGCTGCCCCCATCTGGGAGTACAACCCGGAACCTACTACTGCTTACAGCACTTACTCCGTCCTACCTGAAACGTATTCATTGTATTAATACAAGTTACTGAAAATAAAATTTCCAGTATAACATATTTGAAAAATGCTTCATGACTCAAAAAGATTTTCATTCAAAATTTATAGAGAAGTGCTTAAACCCAGTGATCTGAAAATCAAGATTTTTCCTACTGGATACACACTGATTAAGTGTAAGGTAAATGTACTTTGGAGTATGTCACTGGTATGTGATGCTGTATATTTTTAATTCCAAATTTTATTGAAAGCAGATTCTTTCAACAGAATTATTCTATAAGATAATATCAGAAGTAGGTTAAAAAAGCACAGAAAGTAATTACATTTAATAAAATATAGAGAATTTTGATGTGTCTTTGTTGATTTTTTGTGATCTGTATTAGCATAATACACCAAATTTAAACAAGGCATCAGTCAAGTCGTTAATGGTCTACAGAGTTGAGCATTATTCTCCTGTGTACGCAGCTTCAGTGTATGAGCATGACTCATACATGAATAGCTGGCATGAATGTTTGCTAAAGCTTTCATCAAACATGAATTTATCGATTAATAACATGCTTCAACATATGGATCTTAATGTTGCATATGAACCTACACGTTTACTCCTATTTATGCCTTTTTTTTTTCCCCTTGCTTCACCTTAAGGGCGTATGTTCACCACGTATGTTATCAACAAATCCACGAGTATGTGTAGAACCTGGTAGAAGAATCCCAGATCAGAGTATTTAAACGGTCTCTGTACTGAAATCACATTGAATGACTGTTAAGTTACACCTCAAAATTTTACCAGCGGCAGGTAAGGTTTCAGAGGAATGTAGAAGAGAAGAAACCCAATGCAGCCATCACCAAGCCACACTAGCTTAAGCTCTCCAGCACCCACACGTGACTCTATAGTGGAAAATACATCTCCTGGACTTTTCCACCACAAAAATCTTCTTGTGTTTGACCTGCATTCACCAGAACAACCATTCAGTGCCAGAAGAAACCTGGCCATGTGAAGCATTCTCTCTTGTATCAACTTTTCCATGAAGATACAAACTCTTCCCCCCACCGAAGTGCTGCTAATTGCGTTACGGGACAGAGGGCAGCCATCAGAGCGATAACCATTGACACCGCTCCATGGGGGAACGGACAGGGCTGCCCCATCGCATGGAGCCTCGGGCTGCTCTACCTTGGCACGCAGCCTGCCCAGGCCACGCAGATGTGTCCATCAGACACTGAGCACTGTCCCACTGCCCATTTGGGGATGAACAAACACATTGTTTCACATGTATGGACACTAAACATGACGTGGCCAAGGTCCTTCCTGTGACTGTACCTGTTCAAAGAATAATCACTGCACGCATAAAGTTGCAAGGCAGCAAGAACTCGCCAGTGCATTGTTTAAAGTAAGTAATTTATGAGCTGAACAAATACAACTACCTGCAGTGGGCACATTCAAGGGCTGGACTGACTGCTGCAGAGGCGTACACCACATGAAGGGCAGTACAGAAAATAAGGAGTAAGAGGTGCAAAACCATAGCTGTCTCTTGTGAAGCGTGTGGTGCCCTTCTCTCCTTGCATGAAAGATCAAATTTGTTACTGCTACAGCCCAGACTATCCCAAATAACTGCAGATGAGCAAAATATTCCTTTACATTGATACCTCAGATAAATATACAGATTGAGGCCATTCTTCAGACAACTTTTTCCAAAACAGGAAAAACATCACATACCTTTGACACACCCTTCTGATAGAGTCAGCCCTGACAGTCACAGCTCAGCCTGGGAACAGTCTAACCAAACCTGTAATACCCATAGACAGAACTACCAATTTTTTTTGTATAAAACAAGATAGCAGAATACTGCATCCTGAATATTTTGTAGTGTGACTAAACCATTGTTAAAACAGATTTCTTTTTGGGTGTCACGAAAACCTAGCTTTTCACCGCAATATGAGTTTATTGTTATATTCTAAAATCTACATAAAGTTTATGGCTTTTTTACTAATACTGCAATAAATATTTGGTACTGCATTATAAAATAGCAAACAAATGATAATTTTACCTTCTGCTCTCTGTTGCTATAATTACTTCCCTTAGGAGTACACCCCAGCCTTTTGTCACTTTGATAGCACTGTTATTCTCAAACAGAGGCAGCAGAACAGCTAAAGGAGACGGATGCATATGCAAAAGGCTTTTAATCACAGGCATGAACATATCTAAAGCAGCAGCATGATTCTTCTTAAGAATAAGGTGTCTGTGGCTTCAAATCAGGCATATTCTTAAGTTTTCTAAACTACTGAGTAAGGATATCTGAGTTTGGCTCTGGTTTAGATTCCCCCCCAAACCCCAAATAAACTAGAATTGCAAGCATCAAAGAACCAGCATCAGTGCAGTAACAGAACTGGAAAAAGCAGTCATCCATTATATACAGAGTATATTTAGCCCTTGCCGTTATCACTGTGGGGTCAAAATCCATACCAGAATATGGATAAAATGTAATAGAATCAATGTCTTTTTCATTTCTTGCCATTTCTCCTTTCCCCAGTCCAATACAATTCACTGCAATACAACCATTAGTGCCTATCTCTGCTACTTACCTCTGCTCTGAAGGGGATGTGGAGAGTGGAGACACACACTTCAGCAATATCCGATATCACTTGATGGAAGTCTGGTACCATAAAATTGCACTTTGTTAGCAAATTCCACCTTTGCCCCCTCCCCCCTTTAAGATGTTGGAGATCACAAAAAACCACTAGTGCAGGACTGCAGGAATAAAGAGGAAACAATCAGAACAAATCCACTTCTCATATATGCAAGTGTGAATCTTCACCATTTAATCTCAATTTTCTTTAATCACAGGGGTGTTTGCTAAACAAGATATAAAGACTGAAAAGCATAGCACATGTACCATCATTATATAAAGTATTTGGGGAAGAAGATTCATTTGCAGGGAATTTATAGAAGTTTATAAAAGATACAGAGATAAGCTGTATTTTTCCCTTTAAGAATGATGTCTTCTCACTTTATTCGAATTCTATATATTATATAGATTATTTTTGTATGTAACCGCAGATTTCAAATTATGCAAAGAACAAAGGCTTTAAAACACAATCTAATGAATAAATTAGCCAGTTAAACATCATACGGCATGATCTGAGAAACAGTATGCATTAATCTAATTAGGAACTGCGATGTTACACACCCACAAGACCAAGATTTGCCATTTCCTAGCTTCTGAATACTTAACTGAGCAAACTTAACATTATTTTGAAGTCAGTTGCACTGTTAACATATTAATGAGCAAAGATCTAATTTAAGAAATATTTCACCCTGTCACTGAAAATTTGGCTCATTGACTTCTTATTTTAATACAATATAATTACTACTTAGAGGAGGGTCTAGCAGATAAGAGATCAGTTTGTGTAAAGTCCACAGCAATACTGCCACTCATCTCCGTGGACAGTATTTCATCTTGAGTATAACAAATATTTTCAACAGTTGTTGATAAATCAAAAGTACTCTGAAGGAGAATCTGAGTACTATAATTAAATATAATTAAATCAATTAAATTGATTTCCATCAATAAATTAAATATAATTAAATCAACTAATCTCCATGAAAGCCAAGAATACCAGCACTTGGGATCTCAGAATACTCATATTTTTATAACCTTTTGGGGGAGGTCAGAAGGGGACAGCCTTTGGCATTCTGGTTGCTACTCCAGTTTCCCAGAAGACAAGCATTTGTAGCTAATTGCCAACCTCAATCACATTTGCATATCGCTTTTCTTAAAAAAAAATCCTTTCAAACACTTCTTACAAGACGAAATTCATCTTTTATTTTCAGCTTGAACTGAATGCTATCAACTGTAATGTGCACTTATAAAATACACATTTTTACAACACTGACTTGGACTTCTCCGATTTTACAGGTCATTGAATTAGAAGTGTGATGAAAGGATCTAGCTGGACCACTGCTAATGAAAATAAGTTATGGGTTGATGTGAATCAGCAGGTAAGGACATTCTCCATTATCTGTCATATCCACTGTCCCAAAGTGAGTGAACTGTCATCTTCCACTCCTTTTCCCTGGAGAGGGGCATTCTCTTACATCCATGGCTGCACAATAAGATCATGCACCCAGAGGCTCAAATACATTTAAGCAGAGTCCTTGAGATTTCCACTCTTTAAATTTATCTTCTAATACCTTTCCTCCACTGAATGGTAGAACATGCCATTGACATTACTTCATAGGACTTCTCACAGAATACATCACCTTTTCAGAACAACAAAACTCATCCACAATTTTTTCCAATAGCCTAAACTTCAGTAATATGTGCCTAAAGAACAGCTTTCAGAATGTAAAAATATACATGTTACACTCTGACATGTTATTTCTGGACTGTGGAAATAGCAGCCATATGAAGGACCACAGAATAATTATTTTATAGGATGCACAAACACTTCAGCTTTAGACTGAGGCCTTTACCTTTCCTTAAGCATGTTAATGTGTAATAACATTCTTTGTCAGACACTTAATCACGCTAAATATTAGTTTCACCCATTGCTTGATGGAACCATTTACCACCTTTTTGAGAATGTGGCCTGTCCTAGAGCAATTCCACACTTTTACTTTGGTTGGATTTTTTCTCTACATTTCATCTACAGCAGTTGCTGTTATTTTGTGATAGCATGTCTTTCTGCATTTTTTTTTGAGGGTGTGTGTGTGCTATTTTCATCCTAGAACACATAATTTCATTTCCTGATGCAATCCCATCTAGCTCACAGACGTTTTTACTGAACGTGTTCCCCCCCTGTATAAGCTAAGACACAAACACCGGCCCTTGTTCAATGTGACCGGGTCATATATCCTTTCTCATAACTTCAGTTACAGTCTATTGGTTTCTGCATGACTGGGCAAATTTATAAGCCTATAAATTTCATTTGTGTTTAAGGTGATAATTTAGTCACTAGACAGAAAGGTCTATGGAAAACTTCTTACAATTACTTTCCTCTGCTGCACGAAATACGTTTCACTTCTCCTTAGGTATTTTCCATTCTTACTTTCAGGCTTTGGCACACCTCTCTCACTTCTCACAATTATCTCTCCAAAAACTGGATATGGATTAAAACAGGGTTTTCTTTCATAACTCATGAAATCCTTTGCTTCTTTTCATTAAATTATAAGCTCCTTCTTCGGTTCAAGGATAACATTGTCCTATTTTTCTTACAAGTTTACAGCCTGATCTCACTCTGCAGCAGGCAAATTCCCATTGCTTTTTCCACACCCCGGTGGGATGGTCTGGCAGCCTTTTCTTACCATAGTGTCTCGTTATAACATGGTTTCAATTAGAGGGTCCACCAGCCTCAAAAATTGCATACTTGAACAAGTCTCAAACCTATCAAAACATTTCCAAAGTTTATCCAATTTCTTTCTCTTTGAAACCCTTCTTAGAAAATTATTTCCACAAAGCACAGTATCATTCCCCTTTCTTTACCAGAGTTTGGTAACTGGATTGCAGGTCATTCTGCCATTAAATCAATCAGTTGTCTGCAATGATTCTTGATTAAGATACTCCAAAGTTTGTTATTCCATTTTTTTCCCCACCTACCACTACTTCTACTTCCAACCCTGATTAATGGTTAAAGAAAACAGGTGACTCAAGTGTTTCAATCCAGAATGTTCCTAGCCTCTCAACACATAAATACATACCACTTTCAAATAAGCTTCCTTCAAAGAAAAGTTAGCCAGCCAGGAAAGCTAAAAAATCTGGTACATCTTTCAGGCCCATTCCAATGCTACTCATCAGCACTGCTTATGCAGCGTGAAGGAACGGATGTGTCTGATTTGCCTCTGAGCAGACCCTAACAAGCCAAGGAAAGGCTTTCGGCTACCACAAACTCCCTACCCAGCTTTGCCAGGGCCTGTGCGACTGCCACATCACACTTGCTGCAATTACGCAATTCCACTTTCTAACTGAAGGTCAACAACCAGCTCCTTGAACAATACGCGATGCAAATTTCCTGTATTTCTTTTTAAGATTATTGCCTCCCAGCTGCTCACAGGAAAAACCAGTAATGTTATTTTTTTTCCTGACTTTTCACTCTAAGAGGGGACGTTGAGCAGTAAGTCCATTTTACACAATACTTTCCAACACACGGTTGCAGTTTTTCAGCACAGGGCTGCACTTCAAGTGTAGGTCAACAGAAGGTAAGACCGCACAGGAGGATCACTGCTGAGGAATGAAAGTAGGCTAGATATTATTCATCAGGATTTCTGAATTCTAGGTAACTGCAGATATGATGTGAAATTATAGAAAACAATGAAAGGAACATTAAAAGGTTGTGGACTTTCAGCAACAGAATTGCTTATACAGGAACGTTTCACCATTAAAACATTCTATTAAAATGTGTAGCTAGCTAATTTTTAAATCCTTTTTAATAGTCTACTGCTGTTCAAACACCTTTTTTTGCTGATCTCGGAGAGCTTAGTTCATCCTATTGAACAGCAGCATAGAAAAGAGGCTGGCTGCTCCAGGAAATATGAAAAACGCCATTTTTCCTAGGAAAAATTGCAAAATGAGGATTCTCATCAGCTTTCACCTACAAGTAAGTGAAAGATGTTAACTTGCATATTCTAATTCTATTTCATTATTTAAGCTAAGAACCCCAGTTACTAAGTACAGAATCATTAAAAACAGTATTATAAACTAGATACTTAAAATGACAGCATGTGCTATATCTCTACAACAGCAAAAATGACTCTTTGACAAGTATCTGGACACCCACATGTGACTTCTACAGTGGGGACAAACAGCTAAGCACATGCTGCTTATGATCGACAACTTAATGACACAGGTTCATATCCTGGACTTCAGGCTCACTGATAAACTCCAAAAATCATTACGCGTCAGATTTCTATGCGTTATAAGGAGACAAAAAGTACCTTTTTACCCAAATTGTTTTGGTTTCCCAGTTGAATGGCATAATCTGAGCAAGTTCAACCTCTCATTATGTATCTACAATAGTAGAAAATTAGAAGACACATGGATTTCCTACCTCGGATTGACACAAAGAAATACATTGTAATGGTTTATGTACATTCTATTAGGGTCAAGTTCTCTTCCTTGTTATATTGCATTCACCCATACTGATGTGCTCACTGTAAGGTATAACGTGGCTAAGCCAGAACCACCAGAAAAGAGCATTGGCAGGGCTTCAAGGGGGGCACCTAGTCCACATCCTTGACCTAAACCAGGATCAAGAGCACCTAAACTTTTCTGAGATGAATGTCGAACATCTTACGTCCTGTAAGGGTCCAGAGCTTCCTCAGACAGTCTGTCCCCTTGCTTGACAGATCACAACCAGAAAGCTCGTCCTGTTGTTTAACTTCAGTGCTCCTTACTGCAGTGTAAGTCACAACAAGGAAAAACAGTGGGATGTTAAATGGTAGACATGTTGGATGAAGCTCGAAGCATGAATGCTTAGCTGAGAATTTCCCACTTAACTCAGTAGGAAAACTTCACTTAATGTTATTTAAGCAGTCTTAGGGTTCATAGTCACTGCCTGCAAGTCACATACACACTTAACATGCTTCACTCCTACTGCAGATTTGTAGGCTTCTTATATACTTGGACAGCCCCCACTTGCCTGGCCAAAACAAAATAAAAAATTAAAATAATTTAAAAAAAATGTGAAGATAATTAATTCCTTAGAATCTACTAAAGAAATTACTAGAACTGTTCAACAGTAAAAAGGTAATTTAAGTTTATTTGGTCCAGACAGACCTCTCTCCAAGTTCAGCTATGAACCTCAACGCATTGTTCAAACTGAAAATAGGTCATGAAAAAAAGTTCTTAATTTAGAAATTCTTACTGGAGCAGCTGAGAACCAGAATGAATCTACTCTGACTCCAAACACCATTGGACAGATGCCGGGAGAAACATCTTGCATCAGTGTTTCTAGAAAGCAGACTATTGTCAACTGGAAGGTTTTTCCACTTGAGGAGGAAAAAATTAGATCCAGAAGGTGCTTGTGGTTTCCCTTCAGAAATAACTAATCTAAATCACTGTGGACAGTGAAAACTGGCAGTCGGGAAAGAATTTAATAAACTACAGAATTTTAACAAAAAAAGAAAATTATATACAGTCAGAACTAGGACTTTGCATCGAAAAAAATAGTAACTAACATTGATTTTGGCGGTGTTATTAAGTGCCTTATAATAAAGTCTGTGAAATTCTGCAGATACCAGACATTTGTATACATAGTTGTTGTACACAGTTGTTGGCAGTGTTTTTTTGTTGTTTTTAAAGTAGATTTAGATTTATCACTATTTCCAGCTCAGTTCTTCTACAAGCTGTACGGCAACTGGGCTTACAGTGTGGAAAAAAAACCACCCACAACTTTCTATCAGCTTTAATCCACACAAAGCCAAAAATCAATTTTTAATTAGCGACATAACTTGAGAAATCATGTTCTTATACTATGTTTGTGATCCTGTGGAAGTTAATAGTAAAGCTACCGTTGACTTCAAAGTAAATAAGGTTGAACTCGGCATCCTCAGGCCCTTTCCCTACTAATTTCTCCAACACTGGGTTTCAATGAGCAAAAACTGAGTGGGCTTCTTTAGTCATGTTTGCTCAACTGAATGGGTGTGGTATGACTGAAAAATGCTGTTTAGGAGCAGGCTAGAAAACCTAAAGCCACATTCGCTGACCAAACTAAAGAGAAGACTATTTAGTCTTCTATATTCATTCAATTGAGCTCACAAGATGAAGGACAGACTCCCGTTTGCTTATTAAGACATACCCTAAGTGTTTAATGGTGGCACATCACATTAATTCACTGGAAGAGAAGGAGACAAACACAGCACAGAAAGCTATGAGTTATGCATTGTACCCAGAAAACTGTTCTAGTCTGCGATACAGCCATACTTATTTTTTTTTATCAGCATTTCACAGTGCACAGCAAAACGCAAGCTGTGATGAATAAGGGAGTCTATGGACTATTTATAATTTTGGTTCAAGATTGAATTTCCTGCACTTTTAAAACCACAAATCTTACTTCACTCACAGAGTTAGTGGGCTGCCTTTATATCTCCATTTTGGATCAAGAATTTAAAGAGCAGCAATATGACAAAAAGCAATATAATAAAATACAAATAACTAATATAGTAAAATGAGTAGAAGTAATACAGCCCAGCAGGTAACTAAGACTCAATGTTCCTCTATTTACAGTTAAATACCCAGCAATTTTAGCAGGAAAGGCTACCTGACTCAGAGGAAGAACCACATGTAAGAAAAAAAAGTCTTCTAGGGAATAAATATTCTAGATAATTCAGACCAAATAAAAAAAAAATTAAATAGTGAAGAAGCAAACAAAGCACACACAGGCTCCTACAGTTTGTTTGGACCACGTATGTCCTCCAGCAGCTGTACTTGTTTAGACTATTTTTTTGCAAAAAGACAGAAAAACCTATCTTCAGTTTTTTCTAGTCTACCAAGAGGTACACAAAACAGTAAGCAAAAGCTCTGGCAAACAGCACGCTGCGGTAACTAAGACACTGTAAGGAGAAGATCAGCACCGGTCCCAGAAGCCCAAGCAATCAGACACTCCATTCCCTACTGATGTAGGAGGCAGAGAACCTGGAGGGTGTGCAGTAGGTGTCAAAAATGAGATAATGCTGGAACATACCTAAACCACAGCACCAAGCCCACAAACACATGGATGCTAAGTGCAGGAGTCTGGTGAGAATTTTGTCTGTTCACCCATCCAGTATGGAGACTGGGATATAATGCAGATAAACCCTTATCTGGAGGAAGAAAAAAAAAAAA
>KZ506421.1:194469-205387 GCA_002844005.1 Limosa lapponica baueri
TTTTTTTTTTTAACAAAAAAAAACTCCTTTGAAGTACCTAGCAATCGTTACCAGAGACGTAACACTAAGGACACTAAATGGACTATGGCTTTAGTCCTGTACCAGAAAATCCGGCTCTCTTACTTTTCCTCTCCTTTTCCAATACGTTTTAAAGAAAAGTGGGAACAAGTCCATAGAGGATTAATGTGACCATAAGGGTTATTTTCTCCAGTTATAACTATCAGGTTTTAAAAAAAATAAAAAAATAAAAAAAGAGGAGGAAGGTCAAGAGAAAAGAAAGAACTGGCTTCTTCCCATCCCCCCTTACAGTCTCAAAGAGGAGAAATTGTATTAAGTGACTGAAAATCTCTTGGAAAGGCAGTTCGGCTCTTGAAGTGGAGGGGCACAACTCTTTTCCCTAGAGTCAGGAAGGACCATGGTCGAGGCACCCAGAGTTGAGCCGCCCAAGGCTTTATCCCAGCTTTGCTACAGACATTTGTGTGCTGATGCCAAGGCAATTACTGCATCTATTCATTTCTATTTATAATCCAAGCTATTCAATAGAGTCTGGTACAGTGAAGTTACTGTACTGTGTTACAACAATGGACTTACAGCAGTGAAGAGTTAGCGTGAGATGGATGTGGGCTGAGATTTAGAGAGTATATAAAAAAAAAACACCACACCATAGGAAAATCTAACTCTCACTAAGAAAATCTGTTCTACTGCAGTCAAACACTAGAAGTACTTAAATTACACTTAGGAAAAAAAAGTATTTGTTCATCCTGCCTTGGTTCAAAGTAACACAAATCTAAAAAAAACATTTTTATGTGCACTTTTGTGCAAGGATGCATTTAATTACGTTTTGTCAGAATGACAAGGCAACACTGTAGTTACTCTAGTTATACCAGTGTCTAAAAGGAGTCAGTTTATTACATTAACTGTTCTAATATCAAATCAATGGACCCTACAAGACATACCATAGGATGACTTCTTTCTGTTGTTATACATTAAACAAAAAACGTGTCAACTCATATACGATGAGTACAGTGGCCTCCACCTGTGTTTGTGATAAGCATGCAATGTTTGATAGCACAGAAATACGTTTGGTCCACCACTATGCACTGCAGGGAAGACAAACGGTCCTCCAGATGTTAGCACTTCCTTACAATCCACTGATCACAGCCACTGCTGCTTCACGGGTAACAGTCACGGGAGTGTGACTTCACCGAGCATCTGACAGGGACTGCTACTAAATGATACAGACAAAGCACCTCTCATTTTCACACTCAAAAGAGAAGAATAAAATACAGAGGTGAGAAACTGATTCTCATGTCAGGCGAGAGAAGAGGCAATTCAGAAGACAGTGATATGTCACACACGGCCACCTCCAGAGCCCGGTTCTCCTCAGAGCCCTCGCTGTACAGACAAGGCCTGTGTGCCTGGTGTTCTACAGTATATTCATTATCACACATATTGACATCATTTAGCATGGCAGACTGAGACAACAGGGGATACGCAAAGCTATGAAAACATGTACCAACATCAGTGAGAATTATATTAGCTCAAGTTTTAGTGTTACAGTTTCTATTGTAGCATTCTTTAAACAACTACTAACAACATTTTATAGCACACTCTATTCCACATTACATTTTTCCTAAACCATATGGTACTCTTAAGGTAACAAGTCACTGTTCTTAAGCTTTAAATCTGAGTTTCTAAGTTACATGCTTAGCAGTTCCGTTCTTCCTTGGCATCTACATCTCTTCAGTAGATGTGAAAACAAGGAACTATTCTTTCCTTTATGAACTTTAAGGTTAAATGTATTTGGACTGAAGTAGTTAGGACTGCATATGTTACACAGGCTGTGTACACCATGCCATTCATCAGCATGAAAGCTGTTTTATTTCCACAGCTTTAAAGATTGCCAACTCCATCTCCTCTTCTGTTGCTGGTTAAATAACCTCCAGCACTGTATCTGTAACAGAGACAGTAGTACTGTACTGGATGAGGAAGACTTAGGAGATGTTCCCTTCAAAATTAGCTGAAGATGCATGAAGTAAACAACATTTTTAAAAGATCTATAAATAGACATCAGACTAATAGTTATCACATTCAATAATTTAGCATGATATGCATGACAGCTTCAACCTCCAAAATAATTTAGCGCCTTGAGCCGAGATTAAATGCAGAACATTAATTTTTCCATCTGGTTGTCAAGACAACCAAGAGGCCCATCAAATCCATTTAAATAAAGCCTGCATCATGTAATAATATTAAATGGGATAAAATATTAATATGGGTCTGTGATAGAACATTGGACAAAATAGCTGCAGTAAGGCAGCTTTAATTTACTACACCAACAATCTGTATGCTGAAAGCAGGATTTAAATGTCGGAAGGAATACATATTTGAGTTTATACCATATGCTCATTTGTAAAGTGTTTCTGATTTTCAGTTGCTGAGACTATTTAGCATTATTTTGTACAAAAAACCATAATAATATGGTTTCAAATTTAATCCCACTGATGTAGAAAAATATAAAATAATGGACCATAGCTCCCCCCAGCAGAGATTTTATTTCAGTGACAGCAGTATGGCTGTACCCATTTATTTCCTTCTTTCAGCTGGAGGATGATAAACGTCACAAAGAACTTCAATACTTTGCAATATAAAAACGTATTGAAAGGGTAGGTAGGCTCCAGACCAAAGACAAACAACTCCTAAATATTTAAGCTACAAGTACTTTATCAGAACGGTAGGTTGTGTGTTGTCAGGACGGAACTACTTCGAGAAAGAAAAGAATAGTGAGATGGAACAAATTAAAACAAATCTGTGCAGTTTCCTGTCAAAAAAACCCCAAACCTACAACCCCAAAAAAACCCTTGAAACCTGCAGACTTAGACATGTTTAATTTGCACAATAAATGGAATTGGCCATATTTACAGACAATATCACATACATACAGAATATATTCAATGTTGCATTCTTTAACTCCATTGCAATTACCGTTTTTTATTTTTTTAAACTTTCCAGATCATTTACTTCTCTAGATAAAGTTGGGATCCCAACAAGAATGCAAACTTAAAAATTTATCTCACCTCAACTAAATTCAGACATAAAACTGCACATTGCAAGTTTGCAAAAGTGTTGCTGACAACTGTCAAAAAGCAGATCAAAGCCTGAGTTCCTATTTATAAAACAGATTTCTCTTTATTAGCACTAAATATTTTTATTATAGTGTTGTTCATATGATGCTGTGCTTCTGTATAATGCAAAAGGTTTGGGTTTTTTTTCCCAGAAGAACTAAAAGATTAAACAGTAAAGTCCTGATCTTAATGCACTTAATTGCAAATGAGGAGCTGCACTGAGGTCAGTGTAATCATGCACATGAGTATAATTACAACACAGTCACACGACTATTACAAAAACGTGAAACTCACAGCAACGGGAGACCTACACACACATAAAAAAACCAAACCACACAGCAAGATGGCAAATGAAAAAAAAAATTAACTATACAGAGACTACTTCATATAAAACATGGGTAGGCTCTGCATTAGCAATAAAGAAACCAGCACAGAGCAAGACACACAAAGAAAGTAAGGGAAAAGGTTGAGATTCACCACTGCAGAGTGACCACAGGGGGATGTCCGGGTGGGCTTGGGCAAGGCTCCAAGTTGTCTCCCAAACACGACAAAGTTTCCTGCACAAAGCCTGTTCATCAAGGCTAGTTGAGTTGGTTAATTTTGTTTAACTGAAAACTATTAATTAAGAGACTAAAACATTGGGCTAACTAGCATTCCTTAAATAACACACATTCAATCAATTAACATTACAGGTTCTGAACTGATAGGCAAGACAGCTCAGGGTAAGCTGAGTAATTGACAAATTCTTAGGGGGCTTGCCTAAATGGCTTTTGTAGACCATTCCTGACAAGTATTTCACAAGAGATGTCATAACCTGTATCAGTTTTCATAACAGCTGTTGGTTTTATTGTGCTCATCCATACTGCTCAGAACATGACACTCCTCTGCCACGTCCATGCCACAAACCCCTCAACAGATCCTTTCTCACACACAAGAATAATGTAAGATGAGTGGCCTATCATGACCACAGGATGCGCTTGTTTCTTATCAGCTTTCACTGCTGATATTTTTCCTGCCATGTCGACATGCCACAATAGGTCAGGTAACTGTGGATAATGTTGTGTGCTCCGGAGATATTTAAACATAACTCATTGTTGTGGTTTGGGCTGAACTGGCCACCAAGACCTGATTCTGATGGAAACCTACTACTCATGCTTTACATAGATATACATGGTTTTGCTTTTGCTCTTGATCCTTTCTAGAGGGAAGAATAGATTATTTATGGCTGAGCTGACCGTAGCACTTTGTGTCTTTTAAAATTAAATTAAAATTAAGGAAGCTGTGGAACATAAAAGGTGCTACAGTAATTTGGTGTCAGATATGCAGAAAGAAAAAAACTAGTAATTAAAGAGAAAGGAATGCAGATGACACCTTGGAAACACTATCCATAATGCACCAGAAAAAGCTCAGAAAGAGAAAGTAAGTCAGTCAAGGACAATGTAAAGATTTTTAAGTTTTCAGATACTATGTTTAGGGCAGGGCAGTCACATGTTCCCCACAGAATAACCTTCTCAAAATGCTTACTTCACCCTTGCATACACTGAGGCAGAGTCTGTTCCATAGCTACTTTTAACATCATACGTCCCTATATTACACATTTTAACTCCTGTAAAGACCACAATGTAATTAAAAAAAAAATTCTTACAGAACCACTTGTTTGTCAATTTGACCTCATCACTGATCTATATTTAGGAAGGATACTTCTAACTTTCAGGGAAAGTGCTATTTAGCCTTTTTTGCAGTGCAAGAATATTCAAGTTTCTACTTTGAGCTTACATTTGAACACTAGCACTTGATCTCCATGAGCACTCTCCTGATCTCAACACTCCACAAGAGAAGCGCAAAGCTGCATCATGTTTCCCAGCCTATCTGTTTGCACCCAGAGACAGCACCAAGTAGCATGCCCAGAAGTCATCAAAACAGGACTGGGAGAATAGAACTACAGCTTGCAAGATGGAGCTCTTTGGCTGTACAAAGCATGGAATCTGCTAACTGCAGTAACAGTGCTGGTGAAAGATTATGGGTTTAGTCTCAAAGTTTAGCAAATTCTTGAGCTTGCATTTTTTAATACCATGAACTCCTGAAGTACTCCGTCTTGCAACATTTACTGAAGATACGGAATTATTTTTCTGCACCTTCTTCTGGAAGATGCAAAATAGTTCTTGGCTTTTTTTCAAAACCTGAATGACTTCAGTGCATTTTAATTTGCCTATTCAGATATGATGCCAGGTTCATCATTAGGGCACCTCCACACATTATCAGTACTGTTGACGTGTTGCTACTCCTTTTTTCTTCTTGGTGAGACAGGAGCGCACATTTAGAATTTCTTTTTATTATACACTGACACTGGAAAAATAATTTTAGTAAGAGGTGAGTTTCGTACTAAATTCTGAAGGGAGTGAATCTGCAGCTGTCCAGATCCTTGTCAGAACTAAAACACATCAACCGTCCTCTTAAGAGATCTGATGTTTTTGTCATGATCTACTGCAGAATTTTATGTCAGTTGGATACCACAGCAAAGGAGTGCTCCCTTGGACATGTTGTCCCTTGTTGCTTCGAAGAGAAGAATCAGAACCTTGACTATGACCTCACGTCAGAGGGGTACCAAGGACGATATTTTCAGGCCAAGAGCTCACATCATTATATGGCACCAAAGGAAACAGCAACTGCAATTCAAACAGCTGAAACTTTTCTGAGCATACCTGTAAGCAGCAGCCACCCTAAAGCATGACAGATTATCATTGCCTTTCTTCTGTTCTTCTCTTCACTGCAAGATGAAATCCCAAGAGACTTGGGACTGGCAGAAAGCCAGGACCAATTTCACTCGTAGCAGCTGGGAGCCACATCACTTGGATTCGCAAGGCCAGCACAGGTCATCTCTCCGTCCTGTGGAGGGGATGAGCAGGAAATCAGAAAACTCCTCTATTCTGAAGGCAGAAAGGCAAGGCAGAAAGTAATAGCTTTGTCTGTAACTCTAATTAGTACCACCAGATGTAAATAATCCTTATCCTCTAATTTACCCCATACATGTAAGCCTTGAATAAGGAAAAAACAAACACAGGTGAACACAGTAAGACATTCCTGTGTCTAAAAATATAAATGAACCACTCCGGGTCATTTTTACTATTTATTTGTTGTAGAACATCAGGTTTTATTAAATACTGTTCAGCTTACTGGAACAAAATCTCTGCTTCGGAGAAGTGGCAGGATCTGAAACAGAAGCACTGAAGGACAAGAATGGCAATAACGGAGGGAAGCGGACACAAGCGAACCAGAACAGCGCTCCACATGTGGAGATATGCCTTGCTTCTAGCTGATCTTCCATTTTTCTGATAACAAATAATGATCTAAACTAAACTTCCAAACTGAATTACTTGAGGCTGACGCACACCTGCTGATCAGTTTCTAAACATCTCCCTGAGGCCCTGATTCACCAAACATTTTAATATCTGCATGGTATTAATCAAGGAATTACTCCAATAGCTGAAGTCATACATATTAAATATCTTTGGAAAAGGTCAGCAACAGATATCAAATTATGCTAGCTGTCACCATTTCATAATGTCACCAACACAAAACTGGAGCCATTGCTTATGATCTTCCAATGACTGCTTTCCCCAGATGTACTACACAAAGAACCGCAGCATACGTGACAGTAAAACATAAGAAAGGATGACTAACCACCGCTTGGTCCCTGAAATGGAAGAGAACATCTATCGAGTACAGGGACTTTTAGACCACTGAGCCCTTTGAATGCTTATTTTAGTGCAGTGGAAAAGCTCTACCTACTCCACACTTAAGAAAAACTCAAAATCTACTGTTACTCACACTAATCTTCACATAGACAACACTTAAACTATTTCCAGAATATAACTAATTTACTGTCGTAAACTTTGAGGACACACAATCACTTTGACAAACATAACTTCAGATATTTTGCATCCCTCTTGTTCTTGAGTTTTTCAGTAAGACACCTATTGGACTAAATACACTTTCCTAAGTGCACCCTGATGTTACATGTTTTTATAGTCCAAGAAATTACACTGTTATCAGGCATGCAGTCTTGGGCAGAAGCAAACGGATGCTGCTTCATGCTAATTTATTAATTGATTAGACTACTCCGAAGCATTAGGATCTTTGGTTCTTCTTACCAAACGAAAAAAAAAAATTCTCTGCTTCAATTTCTCTACAGGCAGTAGTAGAAAAGAGAAATGGTGCATTTTCAAACGTCCTTTAGTTACAGCACATCACTTCGAGATACATCACAAAGGTTTTGTAAAAGAAAGCAATCAAAATCAGGAAAAGCTTTTCATCTGTTGTAACTGTTGTGTTAGGGGAAATAATTATAATACCTAGTGAATATGTTAAGTCATGACTTGTCCCACAACTAAACAGAGACCAAACGAAAGAAAAGTATATTACAAAACTGGACGGAATAAAGCATGGCCTCCGATCAATATACAGTGGCCAAGGGGACTCCGTCACACTAGTTTCCTAACCAGCAAGTCCCTAAAAACAGCTCAAGAGCTCTGCTCTAAATATTTTTAAAACAAAGGAAAGCTAACAGTAGATAATGAGAAAACACGTTCCATACCCTGTCCTGGATTGGTGTTTAATGCACTCATCTAGAATGCAGAAAATCCAGTGCAAGTTTCTACTTCGGATCTTATCGAGCCAGTTTTGACCCTCAATCAAACCACAGGGTCACATATCAAATATGAATCATACAGTCTTAAACTACTCTATGGTAGGGGATTTGGCCAAAATACATTCAGAGTTCAAGAATGCTACTTCAAGGAACCTCAGGCTTCAGTCTGAGCTATAGATTTAATTAGCGCAGGACCTGAATTGAATCAGACCTGTAGACATGACTGACAGCAGAAACACAAGAATCATAAAAACGTTTTTGGTTGGAAGGGACCTTTAAAGATCGTCAAGTCCAACCATTAACCTAACACGACAAAAACCACCACTAAATCATGTCCCTCAGCACCACATCTACCAGTCTTTTGAACACCTCCAGAGATGGCGACTCCACCACTGCCCCATCAAGCTGATCCAATGCTTGACAACCCTTTCCATGAAGAAATTTTTCCCAATACCCATCCTAAACCTTCCCTGGTGCAACTTGAGGCCGCTTCCTCTTGTCCCATTGCCTGTGACTTGGGAGAAGAGACCGACCCCCCCCTGGCTACACCCTCCTTTCAGGGAGTTGGAGAGAGCGAGGAGGTCTCCCCTCAGCCTCCTTTTCTCCAGGCTGAACACCCCCAGCTCCCTCAGTGCAGAACCCAGCACTTGGCCTTGTTGAACCTCACACCATTGGCCTCGGCCCATCGGTCCGGCCTGTCCAGATCCCTCTGCAGAGCCTTCCTGCCCTCAAGCAGATCAACACTGCCACCCAACTTGGTGTCCTCTGCAAACTTACTGAGGGTGCACTTGATCCCCAGTACTGAGCCTTGGGGAACACCACTGTGACCGGCCACCAACTGGATTTCACTCCATTCACCACCACTCTCTGGGCCCGGCCTCCAGCCAGTTTTGCACCCAGCAAAGCATATGCCCATCCGAGCCACGGGCAGCCACTTTCTCCAGGAGAACGCTGTGGGAAACACTGCCAAAGGCCTTACTAAAGTCCACGTAGACAACATCCACAGCCTTTACCTCATGAACCAAGTGGGTCACCTTGTCACAGAAGGAGATCAGGTTTGTCAAGCAGGACCTGCCTTTCATAAGGCCATGATGACAGGGCCTGATGGCCTGGTTGTCCTGTACCTGCCATGTGATGGCACTCAGGATGATCTGCTCCATAACCTTCCCCGGCAGCGAGGTGTAGGCCAACAGCCCTGTAGTTCTGGTTATCTTAGGACTGCAGGTCAAAGAAAATCCCATACAATCCCCAGACAAACAGGGAAAAGTACTCAAGACTGGATTTATTACCAGTAATATAAGTCAAAAGTGTTACTGCTTGTAACATTTCCCAGACAATTGTGGAATTAAACTGTACCTAAGCCTATAAAATTTCACCTCTCAAATTACCATTCAGATAGTACAGGCATGTAAAAACAGTCTACAGTGCAATACACTTTGTTCTTAATATTGGCAGAAAATAGTAACCAAAATCAGTGGTAAATTTTGGAATATGATAATGCTATAGACAGTTGAGTCTAATTCTGTTAGTGCTGTTAAATCCGCAAACACAAGAATTATTTTTTTTTTTGTCGTTCTGGCTGAGTAAGGACTACAGGATTCAGTTCTTTGCCACCTAAAGTGGCATTTTGAAAAATGATGTTAGTTTGGTTTGCAACCTCAGCTGACACAGGGAAAATGCGAAGATGAATGGCTAACATTTCCACACGAGCTCTGGACAGGATGATGCAATGTGCTGAAACAACCACAACAACGGGTATCGGCACAGGAGCAAGCAAACAGCAAAAGCATCTCCCATAGTACACGAGTGATTAACTGGCTGCTCTGGTAAAACAGGCAAACCCTTTCAGTGCCAGGTAGTTAGCTACTTTAGAAACAACACCCAAACCTTAATACTCTTGAGCAGTGTGCCTAATCTCATTACTGCAGGCTATGAGAATAGCTGTGTCTCCAAGCCACAATGCAGGATAAATGGGGAGCTGCAGCATGACCATTTAAGACAAAGTACGTGAAATATTTCAACATTTTTTCCAATGCTGCCAGCTGGATCAAGCAAACAATTCACAGCAGCAAATAGGTAGATTTCTCCTTGAAATACCGTGTTTAGGGAAGTAAGCCACGAAAAAGAATTTGTTTCCTTTCATCTTTTCATGATGTAGATTTTAACTATCATCAGTAGACACTGGGATGAAGAACCCTCCTGCCTGATCACAAACAAGAAGAATGGTCTTGAAAGAGCCAAAGGGTGTTCAACCTTTGACTTTTTCATTTTGGGAATGAAAAAATGAATCAAGGCAAAAATACCAGTGAACACAATTTGATATTTAGGGTCAAAAGAAAAACAGCAGCTCTGGTACAGAACAACTCAGTATATCTAGAAGACTAACAACAATTTAGATTTACAGAGAACTTGGACTGGCAGGAAGCTAAAAAGCAATGTCATTGCTTATACAATACCCACTTTTAGTGGTCAGATTAGGTCTGCCTTCACCTAATCATGGTAAAGGAAAAAAAAATTTCTCTAAGTTTTTCAAACAGGACTGGAAATCTTAGAACTAAGTCATGATGCATCCTCCTGAGAAATATTCCAAAGTTTTGTTCTTATGTGCAGTGGGACCTGTATCGTCTGTGTTTTCCCAGCACTTTAACTAACCTTCAGTGAACCAAGGACTTACCCTTTCCTCACTTGTTTCATTTCATCAAACAATTCAGAGGCCAATTTGCTGTTGGGTGTTAAACAAAATTAAAACAAACAAAAGGAAAACAAAATGAGGCATTATTAATTATGTGAAATATGAGCTGCAGCTCTTGGATTTATATTTCAACTATAAAAACAAATTGCTTTAGTATTATTATAGTAAATATTCTTCTGTCACCATATAGGAAATTATGTATCTGCTCATGTATTGAAATAGGACTGCATTGTTCCTCCAGTGGTTCCACAAAAAAAAAAAAAAAAAAGAACAAAAATTCCAAATTATTGACAACAACCCAGTTCGGCAAAGAGATCTTCATTATTCAGGGTGTCTATTCAGGGTCTCACATAGCCCTTCCTGTAATGCATCTTACACAATCCCAAAGGAAGACACCGTGACAAGGTAAACAGTTTTTTTCCTGTCATGACAGGAAAGAATCACAGAATCCTC
>KZ506421.1:216331-230334 GCA_002844005.1 Limosa lapponica baueri
AGGTGAAGAACCAAATACATTTCCCACTGGCATGTCAGCCAATTTCAATTCTTCTTTTAAGAACTTTGCTTAACCTGTTTAACGATTTCTTCCCACTGTGACCACAGCTCTTATTTCTTCTAATTGGAAATAAACTGCAGATTTGTCCAACCATTAACTTCTGGAAGTACTTAATGACAAAAACAAAATTAAATGACTAGCCATTTTTGCTGCAAGTCCTTGACAAGACGTCACAGAACGTATTTCTGGTTTAAAGCACTCAGTGCAATGTTTCCTAAGTAATCACACTGAGGACTAACAGAAGTCAGCTGCGTGGTAAGGCTGATCAAAACCATGGAGCTGTAATGTGGTCACCTAAAAACAGGTAGGTCCTTCTTGGACCATCACCATTTCCAAGACATCATCACTGTGTAAGGATACACCATTAGGTACAGGCTCAGGATCCATGTCTCCAGGTAAGGATGTGAGATTTGTCACAACTTTTGTATCCATTTACCTACCTGTGAATCACCCCACCCTCAGGGGGAACTGCAATGCCAAATCATTAACCCTCTGTCTACAAGAAGGAACCGTGATGGAAGAAGTCACCATGCTCCTTGCAGTGTTAAAGAAGCGTCACATTTAAAAGTACCGATATTTCTTCTGTTCCGCACCTCCTCCTCTTACACTGATCTGTGTGGAAAGGCTGACCTATACAGATGTCTACACAGACACGTATCAAAGTAACAAGAGTAAGTCTGCAGCCTTCTGCTCCTTGAATTCCAAGGCAGGTTCAGGGCATGAGATTGCCAACTCTTTGAAAGAGACATTTTCTTCACAGCTCCTGGCAAGCAGACACAGCATTGTACAGATAAGCAGCCTCCAGAGAGCGGCACAAAGACTGCCTGCAGCTAGTCCCCTCTCTCCCGCCACCCAAGAAAAAGTGTTTTAACAGCTGTTTCTTCAGTAATATTTCTCCTTAATTTCATTATTTTAAAAATATTGGAACTCCAACCCTTCTCTGCAAGGCTATTATTACACTGGTAAAAGACAACAGGGTAAGAGGATGGTTATCCAGCGAAATAAATGGGCGCTGATGTTCTACTTCAGCAGAGACAGAGGTTTGTACGCATACTCAATGTTTTTCTATTTGTAATTAGAACCTTATTTAAAAGTACTTGGGTGACTACTGATCACACAAGCCCACCGCTATAAACTACAAGCCTCCCATTAACTTTTAACACTGCAGTGCAAAGGCCAGTGTTTTTAATGATCAAGTTCTCTTATAACCAAAATTAACAAGGAATAACATGCAGATCCTTGAATGATTTCAAAAAAATTTAAGGGAAAAGCATGTTCAAGATAAATATTCAAGTCACATCAAATAAATTTTATATATGGCATTCTTATTTTTGCAAAGTTCAAAGATTTTAGAAGGAATCCATAAGACTTGCAAGCTCCATAGATGAAGTCCTTTTCTGGTCAAGCAATGAAGTATGATCACAATATGGTGTAAACAGAAATGTATTATACATACAAATAAAATTACACTAATTCAAAATTTTGTTTGTCTCTTTGTTAGCCATTAAAAATTAACAAAGACTAGTCATATTAATCTGACCAGCCTGAACCTCTCTTTTGGAGGATTTAAAAAAAAACAAAAACCAACCAAACAAAAACCTGCAAACAAAAAAAAAAAATCCAAAGCAAACAACTCACTATTCAACTGGAAGTGTTAAGATAGCGTTCCCTAAAACCAAAAATAAGTTAACTGCTACATCATTAGTCTCCTTGTAAGCCAAATCAATACAACTGTAGCTCAGAGCAGGCCATATGCCATTTTTGTAAAATTATTATGTTTATGGTTCTCATAATAGTTTATTGGCTTGTCCCCGACTTCTCTTTAGTTCCATTATCTGTGGAAAATATTTCCTTATAATTTAATGGTAAAATCAGTTTGTGAATAATGAAGACTAGTAGATATGTAGGGGAGGAAGTCATATGGAGCTTGGGGAATAACTGAGGAGTCTCTTAATACAGGGAGTTTTTTTCCCCCGAAATGCTACTTGCTGAATATACTGCCACTTTCTGTGCTGAATAAAATGAACAAAGCCCCTCTGCGTAGTGTTGTAATATTGTGACTCCTATAAGGAGTAGCAGAGCAGCTGATACCCTCATTCAAGATAGTAGCAAAATGTAATTGATCTGAATTTGTACAGTGACAAGCTCTGAATAGATTGGTAGTTGCCCTGCTAGATGTTGGCTGTATGTTACTCTCCTGTGATTCTTCACTCCTTCCTTAATCTTGTGACACATACGAAGCACAGGAGACCAGGAAACCACCACCCCAGGATAAGGCGAGACAAACCTGGCTTAAGCTCAGCTGCTTATTTTCTATTTCATAGAAAGCGCTCTCATTGTTTCCGTGACCATAACACATCTCCTCCTCTACAGTGCAAATCCCTTTTGCCTGAAACAACCTGCCTTATGTCTCAAAGTACTGGTCACATGAACGGGGGGATACTTCGTGTTGCTATCGCACATTACAAGTTACACCAGTATGGGATCAATTTAGATATTTAATAGAATGAGACTATGAGCATCTTGCTCTTCAATGAGGTGAAAAAATAGCTGTGGAAAACATGCACATAGATTAGCATGTCAACAGGTCTTCTTAGATGAGATGCATATTATTCCAAAGGTAACAGATATCATTAAAACCATAAGCTGGGTTAAATGTGAAATCCTAGGCCAATTCCTATCAGATTTATCACTCTGATGCCTGCTTCAAAAAAATTGTCAAGTTACATGCACATCATGTATTTATCAACAAGCAGATGGGAAAGGAAAGGGAAAAGATAAATACTGACTATTTCGTAGTGTTTGTAGGAACAAAGTTCCTTCCCTGTGCGACATGAAAATGGTAGTCACTGGAATTCAGAGAGCAGCAGGAGCGCTCAGCTGTTCGAAGCCCTCATGTAAAACTCACATCAATGTCACAAACCCTCTGCCACCCTGACTCACAGCTGTCCCAAAGGAATACGATGACAATCGCACTGAGCACATCTGAGAAATGGGAAAGGGATGAATGGCTTAGCCCTTTCAAAACAGGAAAAAATCTTCAGGCTTAAGTGTCACAGGTGCACCAGATCAAGTGTTAATTGAATTCAGGTACTTGGGTCTTTTCGAAGGACCTGAACATAGCAACACTTAGAATGGGGTACTCAATTTTTAAACATCTTGAAACTGCAAAAAGCCACACAAGCCTTGAGGGCTTTTTCTGTTTCTTCCTTAATAACACAGGTGATAATTACAAATATATAGGCAGCACTAATAAACCTCCTCACACTGCCCAGACCATGGAAAATGCAAGACAGACACCTTTACCCTAAACACACCCAGCAGGTGTCTTGCTTTTGCCTTGCAAAAAAGGTGGCCTCCCCACTTGAAATTCAGAACCCTTAATTGTGAATTATGCTTTGAAACAAACCCAAAACAACAAAAAAAACCCCATGCAAGTATTTTCATTTGAAATAATGCAAGTTTCTCTATCAATAATCAAATATTAGGAGTTTAGAAAGTTTAGACAGTTCCTACAAGCAGCGAAGCAATGCATTTAGTCCAAGAAATGCAGTGTTTGATAGAAATGGCAATGGTGAACGAGATCGATATGAATGTACTTGTAAATATGCTGTATAACCCAGGAATCAAATGCAGTGTAACTTGCCGTATCTCGCTCGAAAACAGAAAGATCTGGTTTTAAACTGTCAAGATACAAGAAAATATATGACTTCACCTGAAACCAGATAAAAACAGATTTTTCTAATCAAGTCATCACATCACTTCTATGAAGTATCAAGAGCCTTTCTCTCACTGTGGACAAGCCATTGTTTTGACAATATTTTTAGACATGCTGAGAAGAATTTTTAAATAGCAAGGACATTTTAATTGTGGGTGACATGAATCAGCTATCTGAAAGAACAGCTGCATCCTCCAATGACATGGAGAAGTGTGATCTGAATGTAAAGAATAATAAAAGAATGTCTTCTCCATTTAATATTTTCATGCAAGTTCTACCTCAGAAATTTAATTTTAACTGTTCACAAAAAAAGCCACTAGAAAATAAAATAAGATGGTAGGGAGGAAGCTTTATGTGTATCTAAAGCCTATGCCAATCTGTTTCAAAGATTACCTTAAAAAAAGGAAAAATTACTTGTTTTCTGCTCACTGAACCACACTGCTTCACTGAAGTCAGGGATGAGAGAACTCAATGTTAAGTAGCTCCAATTTTGTGAGTCTAAAATTTGAGCCTTCTCATTTTGTGCTTTATAATTGGAAGCAAACATTGGAGTCCAAACAGCTATGAAATTGAGCCTTTGTAGTTTATGCATAGTTTAATTATTCCTGTAGGATTATTACTCATGTCTTACACAAAAGACCTCAAATAGAGGAGGAGGCATCAGGAATTCAGACAGAAAATGAATTACAAAGCATGCCCTGAACACAAGAACTGACATCCAGCCTCTAGCACGCCATCACCAACAGTCATCAGCGCTTGGTACATCAGATACCACCACAAACACAAAGCAAGAAGTGAGCGTACACATTCCAACTAGTATTTTGTACTCTGCTGTTCCAGCTACTGCAGACACCATTCTCTCCCAGGCAGAGGAGTGACATGAGGCCAGCACTTCATATCTTTCACAGGTTATGAAGATGAAGAAGCTTACAGGATCTTTTAAATTTATCCTTGCACGGACTACAGTACAATTTATAAAATAGCGAGAGAGCTTCAAACCTGAAAATGCAGCACTTCTGGTTCAGGGATCACTTCTGGGAGTTCACAAGTGTGTCTACGCCCACAGTGCAGCCAGCCATTACCTGGTAAACAAAAGAAACATAAACCAGTCCAGAGGGATGAACTGCCACTCAAGCTGTGTTAAATTTAAACTACCAGATACAGTAAAGTTAGTAGCAGCATAAAAGGAGGGGGGAAAACTGTTCAGACAATTCCAGAAACTCGTCAGAACAGCAGCCTCCTAGGTGACTTTTCCTAAACTAAGACGTCGCTAAGAAAGTCAGCCCATAAGGCAGGCAAATGTAATAAAGACAAATGTCAAAACTTAGGGTCTGTCAGGAGAGGCAGTTATATCAACATTAAAGTTTCATAAAACAAGCATCAGTTTTGTCAATGACATATTTTTGAGGGGAAAAAGTCTGAAATATGTCCAGAGCGGACAGGGAAGAGTTTGCAAAACAAGTTATAAACAATATTTCAATCAAGATGGAGTTTATCCTCTCTTCTTTTGGAAGTTTTCAAAATACTCTTATACTTCACTCAAATCTCAAAATCTTTCATATAATATTGGATTCTCCACATAGCAACAGACATTAAGCAAGCCATCATTTTAACAATCTTATTTATTGAAAGCTTACTGCCAGTTTTGCAGGAACTTGTAAACCAAGATTATACTTGGATAGAGAAAAGTCAATCGACAATTGGGCAAATAAGAATTTCTCTGTGGAAAGCAGAGGGGCTAACATGGCTTATAAAATATATAGGATTATAGTTGGCCCATCTTCTAGGGGCACTGAAAAACCGAGAAATAAGGTAAACAACTGACAAGGCAATAATGGAAAATCATTTTCTGTACTGTTGTGCAAGTCTTGTCTAAAATGCTCAAAATACAGTCAGTTTCTAAATTAATTCACCCCAATGAGTGCCTCCATAGATTCATTATCAGTTTACAAGTGATTCTCAAACCCAGAAAAATATTATTCCCACAGTCTGTATGTATACTATTTAGCAACCAAAAAACTTCATGAGTTATCATATCAAATTTTCAAAGCAGCCTCTTCCAATGACAACTGTTTTTAACTTGAAATTTAGTTTCCAATGCAAACCTCAGCACCCTTTTCCACCTATGCACTCATATGGGAAATACAGATTGACAAGAGGCTTGAATTTGCATTTTCCACCATTTCTTCTGGTGTAATGAAACGCTATGAATACAGAGAGAAAACAACTGGATTAGACCTCAGCTTTTTGAATATTTACCACCATGTCTTCTGCCTTGAAACTGTTATTTGTGGGTTGGGGAAAGAAGCTTCTGCCTTAAACTACAGGAAGAATCCCTTAAGGAAGGACAGTTGGGACACTAAATGAACTGCTTCCACCAAGGCTAGTCATGTCAGTTCCTTACAGCAGGGGCGGAAATACCTTTACCTGGCTTATGCCTTCTACAGCTTCAAAAGGTGTCCTTCAAAGCTGAAGAAAATTTTGAAGTGACCAGTTATGCAAAAAGTTCTTTAAAGAACAGGTTATTATGAAATACTGTATTCCTCCCAGTATTCTGTAAACTGGGAAATAACCAAAGACACAAGGAGATCTGAGGAATATGCCAGTATAGTTTTCTCCCACTTGTGCTCCAGTACAACAGTTTTTGCTAAGCAAGCAAAAGCGCTCAAGCCGGACAGCTTCCCTCTGAACCGTACAGCTCTCCACAGTGCAGTGTCAGGATTTAAACTCTCTTGTTAAGCCCCATACAGACTTTAATACCCCATGGAATTCAAGGCCCTTCTACTTTCTGCAAGCTTTACTTTATATGCTGTCCCAGAATTACAGAGTATGATCATCATTCCAGCAGGAAACAATGAATAGTTAGGAGAACCTATCAGGTTGTCTCGGTGATACCCAAGCATAACTCTAAATGTCTAGACTCGTGCTGAAATAGTACATGACAAAAATCTTTCACTTCTCTACTAAGAGCAGGCAAACCCAAACCAGATCAAAATCTGTAGTCATTTAATATTAAACTAAATGGAGAGCCACCAAATCAAGAAGCAGGATTTGGGTGAGAGGTGTTAAAATTTGCAGTTTCATATGGTACAAAACTAAGTACAAAATTTTGATGCAGCTTTATCCAAATTAAAGATTTTACTTGACATGATACTACTAGATCACAGAAGAAGTTTAGTAAAAACAATGTTTCAAGTAGGTAATTCAAAAACCTTTAAAAAACTACAGCAACATCTAAGTAAGTTAGAAGACAGAGTATATGACGTCTTCTCATAAATAGATCGCTCTATGGTAATATTTCTGTTTTGAAACTGATGTTAGTTTTCCTTTTGAGAGAGAAAAATATTTGAAAGCATTTGACAGTGAAACTCATTTAAGAAACAAATGTAAAAACATCTCGTACATGATATTCCTCTCACCTCCAGCACCCACATTTATTTCCACTCACTGTTGGCCACAACCCAGATGTCTAAAAGGAGACATTTACAGCTCCTCAACCACGACGACACTCTCACCCTGCCGTCTGAGTCGCACTCCTTCCACTCTGACAGGCTCACAGCCTTGTATATATACAGTATTCTTAGTACTCTTCTTCTCCCCCCCCCAAAAAAAAGTGAAGCTCTTTTACAGAATCTTCTTGAGAGTATTTCACCATCCCTAGATGCTTCAGAGTCAAGAGACCCACGTCACAAGTCAGACCTGTCACGATAACCGGCAGCTGGAGAAGGCTCCATCGTGCCCTCTCGCAGGAAATCCTCAAAACACAGCTAACGCCTTAGAGACTGCAACACTGTCTATCAAGAATTAAAAAAAAAAAAAAAAAAAAAAAAAAAATCCTGATATTTAACCAAGCTTGAAAAGTCTAAGGTCCAACAGCAAACATCCAGCACAGTACCTCAACAGTCTTTCACAAATAACCAGGAATCAGACACATGCTTCCTTTTTGGAATAAATACCTAAGACTCATGGGTAATATACTATACTGTAGAATGTGAGAGTACATGGGCAAATTCCAAGAACACTCAACAAGGTGATTAATTTTCTAAATATTTTAAAACATTTGTATCATCCATACATCTGCCTCTGGTAGGTGTAGTCAGAGCAAAGCTGGCATCTGGTTAATTTAGGCACAAGGTAAGCATGCTAACAAAAGTACGGTTTTCTAAAAAAAATTACTGAAGTATCTGCAATACGTAGCCATCCTAAAAGCAAAGTCACATTGACTCCGATCCTGACCCCAGCTGCTTCAGGGAATCCCAGAACAGGCATCAATCTTTCCAACCACCCATCAATCTCACATCCATGTGACAATCCCTCCTAACAATTCCTGCACACCACAGAAACAGGGAACTTCTCTAAACTCCTATGTGGCTTAGAATTCTGATTCATAACTCCTGTGATCTCAAGGACACTCTCACACACAGACAATCATTTACAGGAAATACTGCGGCACAAGATCATCTACCTATAAGCACTGGCAACAGACTACCCCCTCTGCCTTTGCCCCCAGCTCCCTGGCAAAACATACACGGCATCAGCCAGAATTACCCTAAAAACACAGCCTGGTTGTATAAACAGTTACTTATACTCAGTGCTTCAGAGAAATGATGGAAATTCAGACATATTCTATACATGAAGGTGAACTTTTATTATGCCCTCTACTGAATTTGCCTTGTGAATATTCTTGTTTTCTGTGTTTACTTCCATCATTCTACAGTTCATCTTAATTGTACCAATCTCTGCCTTAGTTTTACTAATTAATTAGACTAATTTATATAACTTAATTCCTAAGCAATTAACTTTCTCAGTTTAATTGCTTACAGTGTTAGAAAAGCTCTTTCTAAATCCATTTTAAGAGCAGTGATTTACAGTATGAATGCAAACAGGGAGCAAATCCAAAGCAACTGCAGAGCTAAGAGCTTTTGATGAATGCTAAAATGCCATTAAAATGCCATGCATAGTCCATATGATACAGTCAATTTTAACATTCTTTCTGTGAATGCAACTGCTTCATCTGAATTTGCTGAGAGAGAGGTACAAGTCCACGGATTATTCGTGCTTGCAGAACTGTTTATCATTTTTTAAATTTAGTGGTGTACTAAAAGACACAGAAAGCTAGTGTGCTTTACAAATCAAGATCATAAAAATGAACTAGGCCGAGGCTGTCTCTTTGAGGATTTTGAATCATGCCCCAGATAAGCCAGAAGGGAAAAAAGATGAGAAACTTGTCTGGGAGACAAACACTGAAGTACAAAATACATTAAACAATGATAACACAATCAGGACTCACTTGACACAGGAATAAAGCAGTTTTACAAAGTGAGAGTGAGGAGTTCAACATCAGAAGGAAATTGTACTATTCAAAAAACAAGATAAAACTATCCCTCCCGGAACTTTCTTTTTATTATTTACAATGAATTAATATAACCTTATTCAATCTGTATCCATCACTACTAAAGGATCATTTCTAAGATCTACCAAACCTTTAGAACTCATGATTTTGCTTCCATCTGTCCTGTTATTCCAACAGATAATATATCATTCTGATTGTCCTACGAAAGTTACAGTGTGCATTACAGCATTAGACATAGCAGCAGCAAAACAGTTTGTCCCTGCCTAATAATAGGCCAGTTTAAAAAAGAAAAAAAAAAACACCACACAGAACACCATATTTGGTACCAAGTCACATGTACACAACACAAGAAAATTTAGCACGGCTATAATCCCCACAGGCTGGGTAAGGCTCTCCTCTGAAACGAGCATATGCTTTAACCAGGGAGCTGCTCCATGTAGTACTAAAGAAAGCAAAATCAGAATGAAGTTGAAGGAACCAATGACAGAGCTATAGGTAAAAGAGGAAAGCAGGACAGAGAAACAAGGGACAGAGGAATGAAGAATCTGAAAGGGAAAGGGAGAAAAAAAAATTGAGATGATGCCCAAAGATTCCGCAGTGCTGCAGAATTCAGGCAGACTCAAATATACTTCATAAAAAAGGATCACCTTGACCACCTGCAAGGACAGAAGCCCGAGAATCTGAGCAACAATGCATATTGTTCACTCCTGGAACTGCAGGGCTCAGCATTTGTTCGAGTAAGGATTACAGAGTAGAAAAAGATGCCATAATTAAAACAGATTTTTCTTCAACCTGAATTAACAGATTAGCATTATCAGAACAACGATGCATTTAGAAATTTCATTAGGAAAGGAGCAGCCACACATAGCAATTGTCCACAGAAGAGAAACCCAGTGCTTTGAGCATGTTTGACAGAGACGATGTTCTCAAATATGAGAGAGAAAAGGACAAGAGATGAGGGGAAAGAGAAAACGTTTGCTTACACAGGGTATCCCTGAAGGACATTTGTAAATGGATGGCACCCACATTCTCAGGTCTCCCCATTCCTGCCTTGTCTTTTGTTTTTTTCTTTTCTTCAAGTATATTGAAGAACATTTAACCTTCAATAGAAATTAACTTGTTGTCGACATTGCAGAAACTTTTTACATCAAAGGACAGACTTGCAGCTTCTGAGACCTCTCATCTATTTTAGGTTTGAATCTCAAAGGCATTGGGCAAGACCAAAGTAGGTACAAGATGCCACACACAGTAATAGAGTGTGTCAAAACAAAAATACTGGAGCAATAGCCACCAGCAAAGGTAAGCAGAAGATGGAGTCGGTCCATTGAAGTCTCTACAAATATAAAATACAGTTTTCCAAAGGTTTTCCAAGATTTTTAAAGAGTCCTAGTTACATGCAATAACTGTGAGGTGTATCGAGCTGAGGCTGGATATTATGAGGTACATAACACAGGAGAGAACTGGCAAGCTTCAAAGGCAATAGCGACATCAGGCAGTCTCCCAAGACTCCCTGTATCTTCAGACTGACAGATGCGTCTTCAGGCTGCTTTAGGAATTCTGTATCATCTCTGGAGTCATGTAATGACTACAGGCAGGTAACCACCATATGACTGATTGAGATGAACATCTTACATATCCACACCTTGCTCTGGTAACACATGTAGACGTCTGTTCTCAGAAGTGACATCATTTTCTTTTCACTACAGATGTAATCTGAATACGTACTGAAGAAACTTAGCTCTTAAGAAGAGCAAAACTTAATGGAACAGAAGCAGAATTGTATAGCAAGTGCTGAAGGTAAAATTTGGCTTGCAGTAGGATACAGAGAAATAGTCTGATTTGTTTTTTCATGCTTATAGAAGCAAACCCCAGGAAAAAAAATGGGACAAATGCCCAAGTAGAGATAAACTTACTCTTATGATAAGAGGCCAAATTCTAATCACAAATTAACAACAAAAAGGTATCTTCAGCAGTTTGAAGAACACTAGATGACTAGATGCAAAACCAGCAAAGTATTCCATATTGAATAAAATGGACAAAATTCAAAATACACAAAGAAATAGAACGCATCCCTAATGCCACTTGTCACCACACCTGAACAACATCTTTTCTCCAGACAATGACAAGAATGAAAGCAACAATTTCAATTTTCCATGATCTCATTCCACCTTTAGAGTCATTCCTTATTCCACGCCACTTGCATCAGACTCAAATATACAACCTTGCAAGGAACAGAACATGCAAGGCCAGGAAGAAAAACTCTTTTGCCCACACTAAATGAAAACAAGTAATAAAGCTGAGCCCAGGGAATAAATAACGTATGTTGCAAATACTGAGTACCCACTTCCTGGGAGATTTACACAATAGAGTTCACATCAGCAACTGTTTGCCTATAATATAAATTAAAATTGAAAAGACTGAGGTATTGTGGAACAGCATTTATCTCAAGATTGTCAGGAGAAGTCATTTCATTTCTTATGATTCATTTCATTTATACATCAGGGTATTAACTGCGTGCATTATTGATCTTTGCTCCATCCAATTTCAGCTTCTGTAGCATGGACAAAGTGATCTGAAAAATATCACTCCCAGCTCCTCTTTTTTGTTTTTTGAAGTACAGAAGCATCTGACACATGTCTGAGGAAAACATCCCATGGTATCAGACATCCTATCAAAGGAACACAGTCTGGAACCGGCAACTGCCTTTGAGGAATATTTTACTCCGAAAGTCATCTTTTCTAGAGTTTGTACTAGAATATCTAGAAATATTCTAGACACTGTGCTTTCCTCTCTGCTTGACTGGAAAAAGGCAAAGATAGAAGCAATAATGACAGCCCTGGTAAGCTAAAAAAAAAAAAAAAAAAAAGGAAAAAAACGACTGTCAGAGAATAAGGCTGCTATGTATCTGGGTGAGACCACCTTTCCAACAGAGAGGGTTGCTTCAAACACATATGAGCCACAGCTGTCACTCTGCAGAACCACAAGTCTTTCACTTGAAGACAGCATCATTTGACAGCTGCTGTTAATATTATGAATACCACAGATGTCCCGACACTTTCACACTTTCATGTCACAGTCTCTGAGCATTATAAGGAGCCAGGCATTTAAAAAAAAAAAAAAAGGAAAAACATAAATAAATAAGCACCTGCAGAAATCACGCTGACATGACAACAACATTCTCCTTGCTCTGAGGTGGTCAATGAGCACGAACAGCATATAGGTGAGCCTGGGCTGCTGTCTAATTTTATTCAGATAGGCAGCAGGATTGGTAACTGAGAATCTTTCTTCACTGTTCCCTAAGCCCTCTCCTATTTTCAGGATGCATCAAGTTCTAAAACCCTGGATAAAGACACTACACACAGGTTTTACTATGTGGTCAGTCACCTCAGAAGAGAAGGAGAGGAGCAAGTGACAGCGTTCTACTTGTTTTGTAGCTCTGATTACAGGCCGCCAAGGTCAGCATCCCCCTGAAAAAAGCACTATATAAAGGAAGAAAAAAATAATTACTTTCCCAAGAGCTTACAATGAAGACAGTCAGAGAATCAGGAAATTACTTAAGTAATCTGCAAACCAAAGGACAACGAACATGCCTTCTCTTCCACTAATTCTCTCCGGACACACAGCCAGCATGCTCCCAGCAGCTCTGGACTCCCAGGGAAAAAAAGACAGTAACCGTGTCAGTGGGTGTTCACATCCCAGATTCACACTGTTCTGTGCTGCTGGGATCTTCCTGATCTCCATGGCTGCTGCACACAGGCTGCTCTGCGCACACAAAAGCACTGCCAAAGTCAGCATCTTTCCTGTGGAAGGCAGCCACCAGCAGCAACAATCTGCTTCTGACATTTAAAATGGATGATCTGACACTTAGCTATTTTCTGGTCTTACGCAATTTTCTCATAGGCAGCCCCTCTAGTTTGCCACATTAAAATTTCCACCTTTGCATTGTAACACTATTTTGATGGCAACACTTCTTAATTCTGTTGTCTCCACCTAGGAATAAGCATTATTGGCCAAGATTTAACCTATCAATTGAAATGCAGATAGCCAAGGTGTTCAGGTGAGACTCCTAATCTCGCGTTGCAGAAACGGCCCGCAGAAAAGCAATTGCAGTCAAATAAAATATGCCAATATAACTTTATCTGAAATTTTTATTTAGTTGGAGGTCTGTACTTGGAAACCAAGTGCGTATGTGCCATCCTATGGTCAGCGAGAGCTAGCAGCAGCCCACGAACCAGGCGTGCCAAGGGCATCGCTGGGGCCATCGCCATGGAGGCCTTCACCCGTCCCGCAGTTTTACTCCCCTGTAGAGAGTATTATTTTTCATACACTCACATTTAATAGATGGGAATTTATAACTTCAAACACAGCACTCAACAAATCTTACAGAATAAACATGCAGTAAAACGACAACAGTTATAGCACCCCAGGCTACATTGTGGCTTCTTCAGCTTATTTACACCTTACACCAAAACCGAGACAACTGCAGAAACAGCACCTCAGTAGAATTCTGATGTTCGCGGTCTCAGCTCTCTGCTCTCCTCTCAGCAGTAACACCATTTCGGTGTCCGGGCGCGTCGCCGGGGGAAGAGCGGTGCCAGGATCCCCTCACAGCTCGCCCCGACCCAAAAAACCCACCCCCCTCCTCCGGGGCACGCGCCCGACGCCCCGCGCGAGCGCCCAGCGACACGCCACCTGTAGAGGTGGCCCAGGTCCGCCACCTGACCCCGCCCCCAGCACCGAAGCCACGCCCCCGCCCCGCGTCCGTGGCGCTGAAGCCCACAGACCCCCCAAGACCCACTCCCAGCCCCACCCAGGGTGCACACACACACACCGCCAGCCGCACTCCCCAGCCGCTCACAACCCCCTCGCGGC
>KZ506422.1:2347-24032 GCA_002844005.1 Limosa lapponica baueri
TTGCCATGGTGTTGTCAGCATTGGGTTCACGCAGGAGAGGACAATGTCTGTGGAAGAGGCAGCTTTGAGGATGCTCAGAGATACAGGAGCCCTACGAGAGTCTGCGCTGCCGCAGCTGCTCCGTGTAGGCAGCTTCGGGGATAAAAAGAAGCTGTAGATGAATCTACATCTTGCTTGCTTGCTACATCTACATCTTAGGCTTGCTCCACCGCCAGCCTAAACCACCAGCTCAACACACGAACATCGGACCAACAAAACAAATGAGCTCTGGTAAGCAGCAGTAGACCAGCAAGTTCCTGCGCATCAGCAAAGCTGTTGAAGCTGTTCACACGTGTGCCTCGTTACGCCGGCGGTGAGGTGCTGTGACCCAGCTGCAACCTCGGCGAACAGGGAACAGGCCAGCCTGCTTCATCCTGCAGTCGGGGTGTGCTGAGAGAGAGCCTGGGTGGTGAAGACAACTCAAGCGATGGGCAGGAATTTGTCACGCTGCTCTATTGCCTGAGCCTTTTGGCCAGGAAAAGAAAATACAGCGTGGCACATGGAGCTTGTCTAGATCCAGACAGCCCTTCTTCTCCCTGCTTCCCAGTCTAACTCTGAGGCAAAATTAATCTAGAAGAATTCTCCCCCAGTGCTTCTTTAATTACTGAAGTTATTATTTGTATTGTGATAGCCTCCATGGGTCCTCACCACAGCCCGGCCACTCTTGTGCCAGGAGAATGCGCACGACAAAGGTTTCAGAGACCGTCAAGCATACACAGCAGAAACAAGAAACCTCGGTCGGCAACTAGAGCCCTATCTTGGTAGGCACTACCCACACACGTCGGCTAAGGAATAATGCAGCTCTCACATGGTTTATAGCTTTATTAAAATATGCTGGAAAGGAGCTGCCCTTGGAAGAAAGCAAAAGAGAGACTAGTTCCCTCCTCAAAGCAAGAGAGCTGCCTGCAGTGAAGAGGGCAGTGAGGCCACAGGCAGCATTCCTCAAAGGATGGGTGGCTCCTGAATTGTTAAGTGGATTCTTCCAGACACTGTGAAATATTCATACCTTGAGGGAAGAGTAGTTTTCTTTTTTGACAGTCACAACATAGGCTCTTCCCTAAACATGGTCATGAAAGAAGAGCAGCTCTTTATTTGCTGACATTGTCTTGCTGTGTCCTTGTCTCTTGCCTTTTATTTAGATTGCAAGTTCTTTACAGCAGAGACCATCTTTTATCCTCTTTGCATGGTGTCACATGAGGGGATATTGTCCATGGCCAATGCGGGAGGGTGATACAAATAACAGCATTTCATGGCTAGGGGCATACAGAGGTTATCACTACTACAAACTGCAAACAACACTGCAGTTAAAGCTCTGATGAGCTCAGATGAGCTCCAGCAAATCTTACTCTGACAGTCTGAGATGCAGCTGCAGAGCTTGAGAGCAATCTTCCTTGAACAGTAAGTCCTCACACTGAGGGTGGCAAAAGACTGACCCTCCCCTTGAGCCAAAGCTCCCAGGAGCCACTGACACAAATTTTGGGAAAAGAATACTTGCCTCAAACTCAGTACGTCTTTAAAGAAGTGCTGGTAGAATGGAGATGAACCTCCATCCATCTCAAGCTAGCCGAGAAACCACTTCGCCAAATGTGACCAAGAGGAAGCTACGTTTGCTAAGTCCAGCCCTGTCCCTGGGGCAGGTACGACCAGGACTGAGCAAAGGCAAATGCAAGAACTAAACGGGCTCCCTAGTCCTAAAGGGAAAAGTGCTCTGGCACCCTCGTACACTACGGAAGCAGGAGGGTACATTGACACCAGGGCAGAACCAACACGAGAGTGCAGAGGCCCAGCGGCTGAGCAGAAGAAGGGCATCAGACAAGAAACCAGGCAGGAAGAGGCGACTGTGGAGGTGGAGACAGCCAGAGCGGCAGCACCGCTCCAACCGGCCGCCGAGTCCAGCGGGCAGGGAATCTCCTTTTGCTTTCTCATCTCTCCAGAAAAGCCAAACCACGGAATGTGGCTTCTTTGTAAATTATCAAGCCGCCCCGCAGATGCAGTAAGACACAACAAAAGTAAGTAGAGAGGTGAGGGGTCCTGCATCCCAGAAATCAAAAAGAACTGTTTGTTGTTAACAGAAGCCAAAAGCTTTTTAGGAGTCCTTTGGACAGACAGGAGAGGACACATCCCCTGAAATTTGCCTGCTCTACCTTAGAACAGCGCGACCTTTCGAAGCCCTGGCAAGCCATATTAACTAGGCCATAATCCTTCCCCCGCAGGCCTCACAAAACCCAATAAAGTCCTTATTGCCAAAAGGGTGCACTAGGCACAGATGTGTTCTGCCATTAATGGGGTTTGCAACTATTTTCTGTCTAGTAAGATAAACGAGGAACAGAATGAGCATGCCCTTGAGCTCGACCAGAGTGCTGTTGAAAAGAGAAAGAGGGAAAAAGCTCTCTGGAAAGAAAGAAGGTGAGCAGGTGCCGGGGAGAATCCTACAGCAGCGACCTTCCCGTGCAAGCCTCCACATTCCCAGTACGGATGCGACTCCCGTGTTTGAACCGCTTCACTCGGCCGTGTAGTGCGAGCACTGAGGCTGTAGCTTGATGGTCTGTAGATACAAGCGTGAGGCAGAAGTCACCGTCAAGGGCGGGATCTCAGATCTACTGCTCTAACTGGAAAAAAAACCCCAAGAGACTCGCCATCAGGCACGGCAAAGTTTGTACGCCTCCTTCTGTGCCCTTTTTTTCAGTTTTATCAGTTTGTCTGAAAACTCATTAACTTCCTCTGGCCACAGTTAGGCATGTTGCTTAATTGCTACTCGTGATGAAAGCAGGCTGTGGAGACCACAGCGGATTTGTTACCTCTCTAGGTTAAAACTTCACTGCTGCTGTTTTCAGGCCTGGGCAGGACCAAGTGACTCCGGTGGCAACTCCTCTAGGACACCATTTAAGCAGCCTTAACTGCTGCAGACCTCTATTGTAATAACATCCATTGAACTGAGCTGACGTCCTACGATATTGCTGTCTTGCATGGAGAAACAAATCTAAAGAATTAGAAAAAAAAATAGGCTACATTGAAGAAATACACCCAGGGTTTCAGGACTGCCCTTGAGTGACCTTCACAACTGGTGGGCTTTCCCAGTCCTGCTCTCCTTTTCCGCACAGAGGCTGGCAGGGGAGGCTGCCTCCACAAGGGAAAAGACCCAACTGTTGGTTGTCCAGTGCCTCGGCTCCCACGCAGCTTTTGCACTGCTGGAAGGGACCAGTGGAAACTGCTATTAAATTTGGCTTCTGTGGCTTCTTATTTGCCTTGTTCAAGCATCAGCGCCCGCTGAAAGTGTGAGGTGAAGCAGAGGGAAAGCACTGCTCAATGAACAAATGCAAACAAAACGCAGAAATCAAGAACGGACTTTGCCCACAACTGTTCCCTTCCCCAAATCATTGCAAGTGAAACGGATTTAGAGCAAATAACAGCATAAAACATACATCACCGATGCGGTTTTTAACTTGGGTGGTGTCGCTAAGAAAAATGACGAGCCACTTCCATCACAGGGTTTCCATCCATCTCTGTACCTTGTGGGTGCCGGGTGCGATGCTTGGACAGAAATCCTTGCAGCTGAGCTTCACCTGGAGGCTCTGCCCAGCTGCTGGGAATGAAACTGCAGGACTGAGAGCGGTTACAACTGCAATATTATTTTACCATCTCCTTCGTTTCAGAACACATCATTATTAGAGACTGTTTTGTGGGCCCTCTTCCACGTTAGTCCCTTCAGACAGAAGCCACTGCAAGTATGTTTTTTTCCTATTTGGCTTTCATTTAGGAAAACTGAAAATCACTAAGAGGAGAATTACTGCCAACACTGACCTTTATTTTCACCCAAAGACACAAATCAACTAGGTGCGACGCACAGTTCCATTCCCTTTTTCCGTCTCTTCTTTCTTCTACCAAATAAATATCTTAGGGTAATGAACATCAGCTCAGCACTGAGCCTGTAAAGAAACACACACGGGAGAGGAATTAGTCACAATGCTAATAGTTCAACATTATTGCAGTAGGAACATATAAATATATTCAAAGGTTTCATTTTACAGTATTTGAAGTGCAACAAGTCATTTAACAACAAAAAATGTTAGAAACGTTCACCCCACAGACCAAAGCCCACCACCAGCAGTGTTTCAAAGCAATGCCAAGCCCACGCGGGAGCTATTTAACATCGTTCTAGAGGGCATAAAAAAAAATAATAATGCAGTGCATAAAGTGGCTTGGTATTTTAAATTCTTAAAAATAGTAGTTGACAGTATTGTTATGAAAACAAATGGAAGATGGAAGGGGCTGGGAAGAGGAGGCTGGGAAAGGGGAAACAACCCACAGGGCCAGCTGGTCTCTTGTGAAAATATAGACTGAATTGCAGCATTTTGGAATCGCTGATAACGCTGTAAACAAAAAAGGTAACTGTTTAAAAAAAAGGTGACTGCGTGCATAATCCAGGGCTTTTCATAACTCCCTCATTAGCTGACAGATTCTTGAATAAGCGTTCTTTCTTTTCCGCCTCCCCCCTTTTTCTCACCGAACCGAGTAAAACTATTTGGCCAAACACCAAGCCGTACTGACTACCAGCGCTCCCCTCCAGGCTGCCCGCAGGTCACTACTTCAGCTAAGGGATGGAATTCTTCTGGACCCACATGAGCTGCAGCGCAGTAACAATTCTATCGCCTTAAGCATCTTTTTCTCAGGCGGGGACAGGTCTGTGGGCACGATGCTGGGCCCTGCAGGGGAGACCGGGTCTCAAGCCCCTCCGGTTGTAGTGCAACAGCTGAAGTGGCCGGGTGTGACAAGTCCCACATGACGCAGGACAAGTGGGGCTCGCCGGGGAGAGGCAGAGCTCAACAGAATCAGACCCTTCTTGGAGGAAAAGGCACACGTTAACAACAGCCACAAAGGGTGATGTCCAACTGGCAGGGACCTCAGCAGGAGGTGGTTCCTACTCGCCCCCAGTTTTCCCACCCCGAATGTTTTAAACACGATAATAAATAATAAAGAGCCTTAATGAGAAAAATCAGGTGAAGGTCCCCGGGCTGCTGACACAGCAGGACAAGCAGCCAGACTGACGCGCACGTGCAGCTGACCTCACGCTGGCTGTTCAGCCAAGCCAGTGCTCTAAATTCAACACATCTGAGGAATTGGTGAAATTCAGTTTTGTGTAACAGGAAAAAAATACATTTGAGAAAATCTGGTTTGTGGCATTTTCATACAGACACAGTTCTTGGTTTCCACACCACCTCTTAAAAACCACATGCAATCAGTAAGGAGACATTTATTCCATTATTTCTGTTTTCAAATTTTTGGTACAAAGTTTATTTTCAGAAGTTCTCACATGATCCTTTCTTCTACCAGCGTCTTTTAGGATTTTTCTATCTCTGATTTATTTTCTTTATCTGTTGAAGCAAAAGCAGTAATTGCTACAGAAAGCAATAATGGCAATATTACAAATATTTTACAGCAGCATCCATTCGTCTCTTTGCCTCAAAAAAATAACAAAAATAAATCCAAAGACAAGATCCGTACTGCCACAAAGGCTTAGGTTTGTGATATCCAGAAGTATGCTGCGTTCCCATATATGAGTTGTACAAGTCCGGCACAACTTTCCAAGTTTGTGCAGAGCCTGATAAATAAGACACAGAAATATCAGTTACGTTATACTGTTTCTAAGAACTTTTACTCTGTAAAATGTTTGGTCACTCAAAGCTATAAGCTTAATCACATATCAAAGAACACAGGCAGTAAAGCCCATCTTACTAGAACATATAGTATTAGGCCAAACAAAATATAAGAGGACAAAATCTAGTGGTCACTGAAGCCTCTTCAAAAAAGGTCTAAAACAGAATGTTTCCATCATGTATCAGAATAAAAACGTACTGTATTAAAATTTGATTTTTTTTTTTTTTGTACAAGCTGTTTTTTAATCAGTCTTCTATTTACAGTGCAGAACTTCTGCCAACTGCAGTAGTTTAACTTTGGCACAACACTAAGTTCCAATCCTTTTGAGTATTCAAGTCCTGTGTGTGTCCAAAAATTTTCTTGGTTTCACGAAAAGATTAGGCCCATTCACAGTTAACCAGTTATCTTGAACTTTTTCAAGAATTGCTTCCCCTTCACCACACTGGGCAGCTACAAAGGAAAGACACTGTAAGCTATTGCATCATTCAAAAGAAACTCTTCATTCTAAACAGCGACAGTTTTGTTGCTTCCTTTAACATCACATACACCAGACGGATCACACAGACGGCTACATACTGGACACCTTCTAAAAACCTTGCTGGTCGTTAGTGAATCGTCTTCCTCATACTTCAAATACATAACAATGCATTAACTTAATTTCATTTCACATGTCAAACAGGACATTTAAATATATATTGCAATATATTATAGAAAATTGCAAAGCGCCATCATTTCTGTAAACGAGATCGACACCTTGTTAACTCTCCTGTGCACACGAAGAGCGGTACCTAGTGCCACATTTTCTATACAATATAAAGCCTTCCCAGGTAGGGCAACTCATTTTAGTGCATTTCTGTACAGACTGTGAGCATACACACCGAGAGCCAACCAGGCAAAATCGGAAACGCTTTTGTAAGGTGGAACTGGAGGCGGGGGGAACGTTTCCAAATCATAATGGAGCTCTTGCGGTTGACGGTTTCCTATCATCGATGAAGACTTGCATCTTCCATCATTCTAGCAGATTCTTTAGGGAAAGTTTCATGATAGGTATCTAGTATCGAATAAGCATAAGGAAATACTTTCATCAACTGGGACACAAATATTATGTGTCTTAACACATTCTCAGTCATGCACGGTCCAATGTTCATATAGGAACCTTATCTCTAAAATACTTGAGAAACCCCAAATCATTTTTATGCCACAGTATTATAACCAAGGAT
This sequence comes from Limosa lapponica baueri, assembly GCA_002844005.1. Classification (NCBI taxonomy): domain Eukaryota; kingdom Metazoa; phylum Chordata; class Aves; order Charadriiformes; family Scolopacidae; genus Limosa; species Limosa lapponica. Next base: position 9,262 of record KZ506422.1, read on the forward strand.
GAGTTACTTTATCCACCACTGTAGTGCTACCTGCTCTAGAACAAAAGAAAAAAAAAAAGCAAAAAGGCAAAAAAGAACGAAAAAGGCCTCACACTTCCCAACAAGCGTCAAGCAGGAAGCAGAGGTAAGTACCATCGCTAACCACAACACAAGGATGAGTGCTGCATCCCAGGCAGCAGGCTCCCGGGCCAAGACCCACCTCGCTCAATTTCAGATGTCTGAGGTGCCAGTGTCTGCCCACAGAGCCACGTCTAACAGTCCCTGGAGTTCAGGGAGCAGTTTGTCCCACCAGCCCCAGGCATTCAGGATGAGCTGGATTGCACTCGTGAGGCGCACGGGCCAGCTACAGGGTCCTGCTCAAATGCAGACATCGACACGCAATCACACAAACCTCAGCTTAATTCACGAAAAGTGCTACGGGATCCTCAGTTGCCACTCCACATTTGACAATGTTGTGTAAGTCGTTTTTGCAATGACTATCCACTGAAAAAGTGCAGATGCTCTTCACCGCAGAAGGAGAAAAACCCCCAAAAGCTCAGACCATTAAACTTGAAAACACTGGCTGTAACCCACCTGTGATTCAAAACCTCCCTTTTAAAAAGCATGAAAACAATACAAAAATTTGAGTGTGTATAAGTAGCTATTGCGGGGATTTTTCACTTTCTGTTACAACTTTCATGTTAAAATCTTTTCCTATAGAATTTTAATACATCACTAAGCCTCCAGTGACATGACCCGGTAGTTTGTGTCATGCTACTTGGTAAATCTACTTATCCTAGGATGGAGGATACAGGTGTAACCCGGCAGTGCTCAGGGCAGGGAACCGAGCCCTCTCCTAGCCCTTCCTATCTCTACATTTTACACGATCACCCCAGGCATTATGAACAACTCTCAACAGTTTTACTGCTCTCTGATCATTGATACTATCTTTTCATTACTACTGAACGTAGGCAAAATTATTTTCCAAGAAAAATAAATTAAATCAAAGAAAGTAACTATATTTCATTGCACTCTATTTTTCTGCATTCAGGTTAGGGCAAGGATATTTAATATTACAGAAGCTTAAAGATTATCTTCTCTCCTTGGGAGATATGAATATAGACAGATACGGGACTCGGGTGGAGGACGCAAATCGATACTGTCATATTTACAGAAGCAAATACTGATATCCAGCCTGAATACACAGTACTCCATTAAGTGCAAAAGGGAAAACGCTCCCCACCTTAAACTACAGCTTGGTTACTCAGCAGCCAGAGACGAGTTGTCAGAGTTACTGCTGTGCTCTCATTTCAGAGGAAAACGGAGAAGGAGGAAGAGAATGTCTGCATCTTTGGCCTTTCTGGCCTACGGGGACTGCACAAGGCCATGAATCACTTCGTATGGGTTCCAGAAATGCTTTCTCTGCTCTGTGGAGGAGAAGGGAGTGCATTTGCCTGCCTCAAGAGTTCCCTGGCGAGCAGGAAGAAAATAGGCTTTTGCCCAGAGTCAGCATATCGTGCATTAGAAAAATTATTTCATGTCATGTATGGGCATTGCAAGACTTTCCTTCCCAATAATCAAAGTTACAGCCAGACAGCATATTGCATATAATGTCATGAAAAAACAGTTTCTAAAATGGTACCGGACAAGTTTAAAAAAGGAAATGGCCTCATTTACTATAGTGTATTAGAGATAATCCAGTAAATTCTAATCATGAGGTACTAGATATCTTTCCTCTCCTTTGCTTTCAAAACAAAGCGGAGATTTCTATGTGCTAAAAATGAGCAATCGCAATACTTCACTTGTTCTGTCAGAACAGCAAGAGGAAAACTTGTTTTGCTTATTGGCTTTTAGGTACCTGAATTCTGCAGGGCAAGCAAAGTCAAGAGCCTTCAAGCTCCTGCATTTTCCCTTCTTTCCACTTCTTACAAGCCAGCACTCCCTTAATTCATTCAAACCTCCAGGCAGGAATAGGTCTGACTTTCTTTTTACAAGAAACACTAACCTTGGGGTCATTGAGAGGTTGATGCTGGGAAGACAGCACTGTTTAAGATGGAACCGTGCTCTTTCATCGTACTCAGAAGCAAGAGCAAAACATGCTACGAAGCGGCACGATAGAGTGGCGGTGGATGCCTCACCCGGCTGTGACACTGCTTGCTTTCAGCCCTTCTCCCTCTCCATTCTGGCACAGGATTGTCTTTATTCTCTCTTTAGCTGGATTCCAGACACAGCAGTAACTAGCATCATCGGATCAGGTACTCCTGGCAGAAACAGCAGATGAAGAGGAAAGCTCTACCTTAGCTCTAAAGGAACTGGTGCTCACAGCTGAATTCTGAAACAGTGCTCCCAACCAGCTACCTGGAGGTACGATCTGAGCAAGATCAAAGAGTTTCTTCATCTCACTGCCGATGACAACCACTGAAGCCTGGCTCATAACTAGCTCAAACCTAAGAGGGGAAGCTCTGCAGAAATACAGAAAACAGACCACACGCTCATCTCCACACAGCTCTTCACCGAGCAGGGAAATCAACAAAACCCCACATGGTCACTCACCCCAGGGCACATGTACTTTCTCGCCTCTTCCCTCCCCATAGTCAATGTAGCTCAGTCCAAGTGGCTTCTGAAACACCTTGCAGGTGTGCCTTAGCTACAAGAGGGAGCCAGGCTGCAGGGCAGCACTGCTGGTGAGCACAACGATGCTCAGATTCATCACAAATCAAGGCATCTGCTGATGTGCTTCAGCTCAGAAAGCAGCCTGGATGCAACTGGTAGAGAATGAGAAGGTGCCATATCCTCTCCGCCCACCAGATGACTTCTGTTTCTCTCAGTTGACTATGAAGTGTGTGAGCCTTGGGCACCTAGGCAAGGAGCACAGCAGCCTAAGGCTGGCTGAGATGAATCTGGGCTACTACAGCGCTGTTACCAGCAGCTTTGAGCTCCCACCAGCCACAACCACAATTCACAGATAAAACAGACCATCGTGCTGACAGCTCTTTGCAATGCTTTTCCTGCCAGTCCTGATGCGGGGGGCCTTTGGAAGGAGTTTCTCTCTCTTTCCAGTATGCAGTGCAAATATATACATACTGTAAACATAAAATAAACTGGTAATTAATGGACTGTGTTTGTTCAGACAGAAATAATGAACAGCTTATGAGCAATAATGAATGCATGTAACTGCTGTCTTCAGGCTGAACCCACCCACCCAGATTTTTCTCAGCCTTGGCACAACTGAAAGGCTTACAACGTGCATCTGCCCCGAAGGAAACGTGGGTACTCTGTATCTCTCATTAGCCGACCCACAGCACATGGTTTAATTTAAATTTTATATTCTGCAAAGAGATGATGTTTCTCAATGGGCTGTAAATACTATTATAACCAGTGGAATACACAGAACTGTAATATTTACAGCAACTGAAAAATCTGGCCCAGTATACATCAGCCACCATCTCTATTTTACTGAAAGAGACGTCCATTCCAACTATATTTAGTCTGATAAACAATGTATTTCCTTTTCCTGTGTTTTTCAGACCAGATGTGCTAAGGCCTACCATTGTAGCTGAGTGTTATTTAAGAGAACACTGCCAAAATGGAAAACTTCCCAGTTTAATCATATAATTAACTTGGATCTTTCTTTCTTCCCATCTATTAAAGGAGGTTGGATTTAATGCTAATGTAAATGCAGTCTCTGCTAACAAAAAATTGAGATGTTTATTAGGACAGGTTGCTTGGGTGGTTGGTTTTTTGGGTTTTTTTTTTGAAAGAAAATTAATTCTGGGTCAACTTTAAGGATTAAGGCAACTCCAGATTTTGCTTGCTTGAGGTATATTCCCAAGGATTTTAAGGATTTACTTTCGTATTTTTGGAAACTTAAAAATAGCATCTCTTTCCCTACTACATTTGTCCTTTCCCACTCAGCAAGCACTGATTTTTGACCCTGTATTCCCAGCGGAGCTTGAAGCTAACGCAAGTCTTTCTTATATCTGCTGGCATCTACAACAGCTTCGTCCATACCATCATCAGCCAAACAAGATTCCCTCCCAACCTCACATAGCAGTCAATGCTAAAAAGGCCAGATCCTGAATCTCTCTTACACCACCTGTCCAAATTCATAAGCACTCCAGTAAAATATGCCTGACAACGCAGTTTTGCTTCTCCCCCACCCCAGAGTTAAACTGAGGGATTCTTGGCTAGTCCTTTCCAGCACCGCTGGCCACTCTCTGCCTCACTGATTTGAGTCTTGGAAGCCAGAAAACAGTTTCATCATCAAATTCGTGCCACATACCAAAAGCCATTGCCTTTTTCCTTCCAGCACATCTCAAACAGTCAGAAGAGCTCACCCTGGTAAATGGCTTTCACGCAGAACATCCTCCTGCAACTCAGGCAGTCTGTTCAACCTGGGAGCAGAAGGGCAACTACAAGTGCCCAGAGAGGAAGGTGAGTTAACAGTATTTTTTTTTTCAGACATTATTCCCTTTCTTGGTTTGACCTGGGTTTCACCCACAATCAGGTATGAAAAACAGATCTAACATGGATGCCTCTGCTTCAGAAAATCACGACTAAAAGGACTTTCTTGGTCTTTTGACATTTATCTCAGTGAGGAAGAAAGAGTAATTGCAGATTAGGTTCTTGGAAATGTGGAAAAATTAGGACACATTTTCTCTACACTAATCTGTCTCTCCTTGGTCATCAGATGCAGAAGCCTACAGAGAAGATGCTGACAGACGTGCAGAAGGAGATTGCTAGTAGCCTTTCCATTAGTGCCAATGTAAAAGCAGACAATGCTGACACCAGCAGCACCAATTCATCTTTTGACATCTAAATATAAAGTAACTTATCCATAAAAAACGCAGACCGACAGTAGCAAGAACACAAACTACTCGTCCTCAGAGTACCAGTTCTCTGGGACGCCAGACATCTGCCTCAACTAACTTCTGTGAATTTGGCCCACTGTTTTTAAATCCACTATGATTTCAATGTCTTAAACCACTTTTTTGGTTTTTCTGTTTTGAAGACACTTATTCAAGATGCAAATGCTTCGCGTCAGATTAAACTATTTCTGGAGTTCAGTTCAGGTAGATCCAACAAACCACCTCTACAAATAAATGCGTTCCCCCCGCAGCCCCACGAACAATCAGCGCGGTGGCGAGCTCAATCCATTAGGATGAATTTAAGCTAAACTTGCACGCAAATCATTCCACTGGGCTATCGCTGAAGAACAATTAAACACTAGTATGTTTACCATTCCTAACCATCTAAAAACCATATAACTTCGTTTTGTTTGAGAATTAAACATCACATCATTGCCACAACTTAGTTGAAAACCTTTCTTACTAGCACCTGAAGACGCTTTCTGTCTCTCTATCTGTGTATTCCTTACAAACCCCTAAGCAACTCTGAACAACTTTTAGGCAGTTTCTGCCTCACATTTACCTTAAAATTCAGTGTAAGATGTCAAGAAATCATTCTTTTTAGCTAGAAATATACATACTTTTCTTACTATTTCCAACAAAGGAAAGAATGCACAAGCTAAAAACGAATGTTACTATCAACTGCATCAAGTCTGTCAGGCATTTAAATTAAATTGATGTAGGATACACTGATTAAATGTAACGAAAAGCATCTTCTAGCATTAGACTCATTCAGTTAGCTCATAATTATCCACAAGGAACATTTCAGCACAAGTTCTGTAAACCCAAAACACTCTGAAGATATGCAAAAGGTGCCAATATCACCTCATTTTCTTAAACCAAGCAATCCTCACCCCTAGGTTCATTGATTCCTTTGTCACAGTTTCCCCTTTCTCTTTTGTTTTGAACTCTTTCCTTAAGAAATAAACCCAGGCCTTGAAACCTTTCAGGTGAAGCGATGTTTGCAAAACGGCATCTTAGGTTTTTGTGTTTTCCTCCTTCATGAGCAGGCAATGTTCCCCTACATCAACGAAAAAATGTGTCTGTGTGTTTTTTGGAATTAAACAACATAAGGCAATTAAATATTGAGAAGCAGTCACATGAATGATGAACATCAACCTTCCCATCGGTAACGTGGAAGAGGAGGAGCTGAACTGGATCTGATTTATAACCCCATGTCCTAGGCTAGGCCTGAGGATGTCCATCTCTTGTAGCAAGGAAGCGAAAAGTTGTTGCCTGCACAGGTAGCATCTTGCCCATGTTCTTTTAGGTGGAAGAAAGATGCTAAGCAGGTGCTTGCTAAACTGAAGGCCATGAAAAATCATTTGGCTCTTCACTATAACATCAAACCTAATTTATAGGTTTTTGGCCCCCAAATCCCAAATTGCACATCAATCTGATTTTGAAAGTTTACGCTTAACATGTCGGGGGGGTTCCCAAGTATCACTATCATCCGTTTCTTCCTCATCTTCCTGATCTTCCAGCATTTCATCTTCCTCCTCGTTCTCATCAAACAGCTCTATTCCAAGTTCTAATCTTCTTTGCCTTTCTGCAAACCACTCTCTGACCTGCTCATATCCCATGTGAGATTTGGCTACCAGTTCATCGAGGTCTTGCTCATTAAGGAATTTGTGCTTCATATAGTAGTCCTTCAGGATTGCTGTTCCAGTTTTGAATTTTATGACAGACACACCTCTGTCCCAGCAATTTAACCTCTTGCTTCCCCGAGGCCTCCCCCGAGGCCTCCCTCTCCCCCTCCCTTTTGGTCTTCCTCTCCCTCTCTTCCTTGCAAAGCCCTGGCCGTTCAGGCTGTTTGCACTGGCGCTCTGGTAATAATAATACCATTTCAATCCACCATTTTTCCAGGCATAGCGAGTATCTCCAAACCAGCTCACAATTTCTGACCTTGGGAGCCCAGTTTCTTCTGCCAGCTTGTTGTATTCTTGTGGAGATGGCCACTGGGTGCGGACAAAGGAACTTTTAAGCATGTGCAACTGCTCTGGTGATTTTTTGCCTATTTTGCTTGAAGTGGAACACCCTGATTTTGCTCCTGCTGCTCCATCTCCCACAGATGTTTCTCCAGCCTCTTCTTTTGAGCTGCCAGCATTGCCCTCGTTCAAGTCAGCTCCCTCTTCCTTCAGGACATTTGATTTCCTTCTTTCTGTAAACCAGGCATCAATCTCTCTCCTGGTCAGTTTGGTTTGGGCTCTTAACCTATTCATCTCTTCATCAGTAAGGACAGGGTTATTAAGAAAACTTGCCTGGAGGACTTGCAGCTGTTCAGCAGTCTTCTCTTTGAATTTCTGTGGGGTGAAATCAGGAAAAGTGCTCCACGATGACTTGCTCTGTGGAGTGACTCCCGTTGGGGACTCATTCATTTCATCGCTTGAATCAATAACAATGGTGGCACATGAATCGCTGTTGAGATGAATCCCATGATTATTCTTTGAGTTTCTCTGATTGTAGCGTGTATCACTGAACCACTTTTTGATCTCTCCTTTAGTCAGGCCTGTTATTTTCATAAGTCTAACAATTTCCGAATCTTGAGGAAACTGATTTTTAAGGTAGCTGACTTTCAATTCTGCCAGTTGTTCCTTTGTTTTTTTTGCTCGGATGCCGAAGGAGTCAGGATTCATCAGGGTGGACTCATTTTTCACAGGCTGAGGGGCTGGAACTGCAGCTACTTGTTTGGTTTCTGCAACAGGCTGAGCGGTGTGAATCTGACTCTTCTGTAACTGTGTTTGGTTTGGGACTCCCGCTACAGTCAAAGCTATCGGGGCTGTTACTGGTAACGTATTTGCACCTGCAACTTGGGTGAGAACAAGACCTGGCTGACCAACTATTTGGCATGTCTGTAAAATTGAAGGTAAACCATTGCTAGCGGCAGAAATGTGTGCTGGAATAACGGTAATTGTCTGTGGCACAGTATGCACTGTGCCATTAAATTGTTTCCTCCTTGCTTCCTCCACTTCCTCCGGCGTCCAGCTCACACCATGTTTCAGACGCTGGGCAGAAAACCATATTTTAATCTGTTCCTCTGTGTATTTGGCTTGAGTGGAAAGAACAGTGATTTCCGACATGGTTGGATATGGGAATTTGTTGTAGGTGTTAAGCAAAAGAGGATTGTTATCCAAAGCGGTATTATAGGCTGGAATGCTATTTACAGGTATTAGGACTTTTGGAATCAGGTTTGAGTTCTGTGGAGCTGTGACAGCGGTTATAACCTGTGCCACCCCAGGCTGAAGCACTGGTGCTGGAGTCACCACCGCACTGGCCACGTCTGCGGCGCTGCAGACGACTGAATGGCTCGCTTTTGACTCAGAAACTGCCGGTGGTGGGTTTTCTACTACTGCTTCTTCAGAGTTTGGCTCATTTTCAGTTCCCTTTTCTTCACCAGGAATGTCATCAACTACATTGTGGAAAACAGCGATACGTTTAGTCTCGGGCTTGTTTTTCATCATTTTCATAATAGGAGTTTTGCTAATTGAGATCCCTGATGAGGGGACCTCAGAAGAGTCGGCCTGTTCAGCGTTTTCTTCTCTAACAAAACTCCCATCAAAAGTGAGATCGTTTACTGTTTGTTCAAAGATTGTCTGATTATTACGTTTCACCATGGTCAATTTAAAATTCTCCTCTCCAGGGTGGTACTTCAAATTATGTTCTGAGAGAGCGTCATATCTTTTAGTAAGGAAATTGCATTCTACACAAACGTAGGATGAATTTAATACTACGTTGGGATGTTCTGAATCCACATGAAAAGTAAACATATTGAGATCTGGAGTTTGAAAAGTACAGTATTTACACTCGTAACCACCTTCTACTTTATTTGTATTCTTCTGATTGTCTGAATCCACGTACTCATGAGCATCCTCCTCACTTGTTACGCTCTCTGCTGTAGGGTTATCTGCTGGCGCCAGTACAGGTGGTCCTTCCTCCAAGTCTGATACCATTTCGAGATCTGGATCCTGCTCATTGGCTAAGACCATGCACGGGGTTGTTGATTTTCGTTTACTTGCCATGCCTGTTACGCAAAAATGATAGTGACTGGTCACAGTCACGTAGCTTTGAGCTCTTCTTGATTAATAATAATGGCTTTCGGTACTTCAAGTCAGTTCTTGTTGTAAAGTCTCAACATTTATCCCATTAGCAGCTTTTCTTTTGTAGTGCAATCAGATTAAAAATAGACAGTTGAGGATGAAATGTTGAGACACGCTGTTTTAAAGTCCACATCCACCACCTGTAGCAAAAAAAGAAACAGTGACATTAGTTCAATTTAAAGAGTAACTTCTACTCTGCTACATATTTTGGCTTAAGGTAATCCAGTCCTTCGGAGCTCAATCTGCCACTGTTTATCCCCTGAAACCAGCAGACCCATTCCAAAAAGAGATACTCAAAGCCAGGTTAAGAAAGGCAAAATCCAATCCACTTATTACAGGCTGAAATTTGTTTTAGTTCATGTCAATGCAGTGAAAGGCATGAAACATAAGACGGTGTAAAAAAGGTAACTTTCTGACTGTTCCCCTTCCTTCAGAAGCCTTTTTCTTGGCACAACGCTGCAGTCAGTTGTCCTACATAATTTTTGCAGTCTTGCCTTTGGACTCCTTTCCTTACGCTATGACAACTTCTCATGACTGCCCTGTGAGCTCAAGTCCTTCCTCTTACGAAGTCGACCCCAGCAGGACACCTCCACCACCAACTCTGTCATGTCTTTCCTATCAGAGGTTGTGAAGGGTTCCAGAAAAGGCAGGTTCAGTGTGTTTTTCTACTGCATTACGTATGTGAGTATGAGCACGTGCAGAGCCTTTCTCCCAAGTCTGAAAACAGGCAAAACAATGCCTTTTTAAGGCACTTTGACAGACAAAAGATGACTATCCTTTCTTCCTAGCTCCCCCAAACGTCATTCTCCAATTGAAGACCAATCCCAACCCAATAAAACTTGATTGCTAGCACATGGCAATTAACTAAAATCTGTTTTATGCCTCTATGCATTAACAGGGACATGATTGATTGCGTGAACTGTACCAGAGAGAAAAAGCATTAAAGACTGATATAGCAAGCAGAAGCCAAACAAAATTATATATTCTCTGTTTACAATTCCTTGTCCATTTCTCAGAAAAACTAAAGTAGCATCAAATAAAGTTGAGGCCTACCAAAATTCAGAGAATAAATATAATTGTAAATAACATAGACTGGAGTGAATTTTATCCCACAGGGACCACAACTAGTTTGTTGGAAATGACGCACAAACTTCTGCAGAGGATTATACACTCTGTAAGAGTTTTCTTCCTGAAATAAAACCAGACACTGATTTCTCATACCAGAAATTCCATAGGTACATGAATTTTTAGGCAGTGGAACATCATCTACTTCCCAAAGTGGGGGCACGCTCAAGTTCAAGGGGAATAAGCAGTAGCTGTTTCAGAAGGTTTAGAAAGGGAACAGCATGTAACAGGTTAAAAACAGGCGGCCTGCTTTGCTCATGATGAAGTCTTAAAGGAAAAAGAACAGCATAAAAGGGAGAAAGGCAGCTACAAGAAATACTATTTTTCACTGTATGATAAGATGATTCTTTCTTTTTTAATTATGGGAGGGCAGAGGCTGTGGGCAAGAAGGAAGATAAATAATTCTTAGCTTCACATTTTTTCTTTAGGCAAAAGACAAGTGTGTTCATCCATAGCTGCCACCCAGTGCTGCTCCATAAGCTGTTTTTGAAACTGTGTGCCTCACTTCACTTTTTCATAAAAATCCTCCTCAAATGTTTTTAACAGTCACCCTCAGCACTACTTCTGTGCCTACATCCAAAGCGCACAGCCTGACATGATAGGCTTTCTATGCCAAGGATACGGTTACACAGTATTAAGGACACTGACAATGCTCAATAAATCTTGGGTAATCATCGTTCCAGGATGACAATTATTTAATAGTACTGAGGTTGAAAGATACCCTTCGTTCACAAGTTAATGCTAGCAGTCTGTAAAACTGCACAGAAGTGTAAAAGATATTTATTTTAATGTATATACAAAGTATGTATTGCAGGCCAGCTCATTTATCTTTGCAGCGAGAGAACCATGAAGCAAAGCTAAATGGATCCATTTGTCTCGGTGTCCTGAGGGACAAGAGGTAGAGCATTATTAACGGTACTGCTTCTCCGTGGGGCTAGAGGGCTCCTCACAAAAGGAAGACAACTGCCAAGACTCAATGTTGAGCAATGCTCTTGGGGAAGAGCTGGGTGGTATTACCTAATCTTTCTGCGATCTTGAGTAAAATTTCAGAAATGCCAGAAATGCCCATTTTCAAAAGCTACTTTTGAAACAGCTAGTTTTGCTGACTGCATTTGCAGTTTGAGAAGTGACTGTGGTACTCTGCAGTGCGTCACCGCTAGCGCAGCACATAGAATCTATACGAAGGGCAGCCGGAGTGAGCTTAAGGGCTTGCTGAGGGTCCTGTTCTGCGATGGCTCGGAGTGCAAGTGAAAGCACCATTTGACCTGACATGCAGTGTTGAAGCATGCTTGAGATAAGGCTGGAGATAATGAATAAAATGGGAAACCTGTCCAACAAATCAGTAAGTGTTTTTCTCCAGCTCCCTCACTGACCCAATAGCGTTCAGTGCCTGTGAGCTGACAGGTCCATGTGCAACTGCATCACCTGCAGCCTTTTAGCTAAATCCCTGTATCATATCTCATGTTTGCTGTGGTTCAGCTTGGCTTGTGGTCCACAGGCAGATTATCCTATCCCTCCGCTGTTTACCAGCGGAGCAACATCCTTCTTTGATGCAAGCAGGTCTCAGAAAAAAAAAAAAGCTGCCACTATGCTCTTCTGACTATGCTATGTAAGATCTTTATTTTTTTTTTAAATGGTGGTGTGATTTCAAAACCCTGTTTAATTCAGGGCTATGAAGAGCAAGAGCAGCATTCACTAAAACCTCAACAAAGTGAGATGCTTGCAACCCTTCCCAGCCTTCTTTCCTCCACAGACTTGACAGAAACCTCTGCTCCCTTCTCCTTGGTGCTAACAGGATTATTCCATCTGTAGCACCCTGACACATTCTCCCAGTTTACCAGGGGATTATGAAAACTCACACTCAAGTAGTTTATCAAACCAATTATGCATCACCCTTGTACTCCAGTTCCTCTAAACCACCTCTCCTGTACTGCTTACAGGAATTCCATGTGGGACCCTGTCATGTACCTTGACTTCAGTAAGATTTGAAACATCCTGTTCCAGTAGGGCAATTACTCCAGCAAAAAATGAAATCAGATTGGCTTGACATAAGTTTAGTTTTGACAAATCCACCTTTTTAAGAACGTTGTTGTAATTCTCTAGGTTCTCACAGACTCATTTTTAGTAAATTCTTCCTGTATTGTCTTGGGAATGAAGATCCTGTTAAGAGATCTGTGATTCTCTACGTGTTCTCCTCCTGTGCTCATGCCTCTCCCTCATTTAAGACCAGGTACTATGTTTGCCTGTCTCAAGCCTGCTGAGACCTGCCCCCACCCTCCATGAATTCCTGAAGATCATCACTAATGGTTCAGAGATTGCTTTGGCTTGTCCTTTACATACTTTAGAGTCAAATACATGACTCAATATTGTTTCAGATTTTCTATTTTTATCTGGACTGTATTTTTATCCCTCGCTGTTGATATTGAAATTATATTGTGCAATTTGGTTTGCAATGAAATATTTCAGGTGTTTGCTTTATGTCAAAGCAGCATTTTTCAATGAAAAAAAAATACAGAGAAAAAACTTTCAATTAGTTGCACTCTTATTCTCTCAAGACATTCGTCACTCCAATCCCCTTCCGTAAATTCCCCTCAGACTTTCATGCAATTGACATTCCTAGCAAAACCAGCCCACAAAACAGACATTTTTCCAGGAATATAAAAAAAAAGTACATCCAGGCACAACTTTTGAAGGTCCAAGATCTTATATTTCATCTTTGGGCAGGCAATTGCTCAGGACACTGTTCTTCAGAAACACACCATGAAGAGTTAGTAAGCCCAATTCATTAATAATTTTATTAAGACAGATTTATTCTCCAGGGTGGAACTCAACATTTAAAGTTGTCTCTACAGCAGATTTGGGTAAAGATGTATATAAATATTTTCTGAATGCAGGCAGAAGTCTTCTGCCCTTTGATTATAGTTTGAGAAGGAAAAGACAAAAGATTGACATCAGAAGACACACGTAAAAGAACCTGTTTCTAGCACAATTTTTTTACCCACCTTTTTCTTCCCTCCCCCAAACAGGAGTAGCTGATGCAGCAAGAAAATAAATGAGATTACAGAAAGCATTCACTGTGTGTGCAGGTTGTGTGCTTTACAAAAAGGCGTCTCTCCCTGCTTGCTGTATGACATTTCCATCCAGGGTGCAGGAAAAGCATGCCAACAAATAATCCAAATCCATATAATGTCATTTTAAGAAGATGCACAAACAGGGTGGCTCAGGAGGAGATGAAGCAATAGAAACTGCTTCTAACTTTTAAAATCACCTAGATTACAAATTGCCTACCATCTCTCCCAGCACAGAAAATGTTGTTTTGTCTTCTTACAGGGTCTGATTAATCCATGACAATATGCAATTGTCGATCCTTTGTTTAGCCTCCTTCTAACTATTACCATTTATTCAGAGTAGATGTATCTGTGTCAAAAACTATTCTGCACAGAGCTCAGTATAAGCTAATCTGCTCTGATCTCTGCTGCCTCTCAGCAAGAAGGGTGAAGGACTTTGTTTTATAGAGAACAACTGAAGAAAATGATACTATCTGCAAAGTTCAGAGGGCATTGCTGCTTATGACTCCAAAATAAAGCCAACTATCTAAACCACGCACATATTCACATTTGATTCCTGTTTTAAAATGTTCGAAATTAAAACGAACATTTCGTAAAGGAGCAAAACTTGTCAAACTGATTTCAGCAGGACTTCACGTGTGCTACGAAGACAAGGGCATGCTTAGGGTCCTTGCTGCATTATGGTTTGTGATGAGGGAGGCACCTTCTGAAGGGTCCTGTAGGGCTGCCCACACACCGCTTCAGGCTACGCCAAAGCCGGTCCTGCACTGGAGCACTGGGAAGCCAACACGAAGCCCAGCGGAGCTGGAGAAAGGAGCCTACCACAGGACACGCGACTAGACTTTCTCGGTTATCTCCTACCCCACTGGTTTAATGGGCAACGAGCAGGTTCCATCAAAGTAAACTTCAGAATTTCAGGCCAGAAGCGATCACTAAATGACCTAGATTATTTTTTGCTATTACAAAATATCCCCCGGTACCTCTAGAGTGAGAACAGTAACTTGTGCCGCTGCTTTTGACACACAAAGACATGGTTTTTGTGTCTGATTGTATAGAAGCTACTGATCAAACACAACAAGTACTTAGCCATTACGGGTGCACTGATGAAGAAGTACCTTTAACATAGATGGTGAGTGTCTCTGCTCCTCAGTCACATAAGCATGTATTTTTTATGTCACCTGATCACTTTGGCAGCTAAACCTCATATAGGCAGGTCTTTTTTTTTTTACCTCTAAAGTGTTCAGTTGAAATTGTGAGCACTCAGTACTTTTAACATCAGGCATCTCTGTGTGATTATTCGTGAAAGCGAGTATCAGACTTATGTAAATGCTTATCGTACCCAGTAAAACAGCAGCAGAGTTAGGGATCCTTTTTTCCATAGTTACAGCTCTGTTTTGTTTTGCTTGCTGTGCTGTTACATAGAAAAAGGAAAGGAGGAAGAAATAAATTATTGACACAAAAAGATTTTAAAATGTGTTTTGGGTTGAATAAATATTTAATTCAACCCCCAAAATGTTTCATATTGGCTTTTAAAAATATAGAACAGTAAAAAACAGTTCATTTTAAAAATTGTTTATCAAAAAAGTTTCTCCTTA
>KZ506422.1:44339-60977 GCA_002844005.1 Limosa lapponica baueri
TGAATTACAGAGCTTTTTAACTCAGGCTGCTCATTAGTAGGCAGATACTCATATAAGAAAGGCAACAATTGTTTTTCAATCAGGTACCATTTGAAAAACAAACTTGAGAATCAAAAAGCCAGCAGCTGCAGAAAAGCACGAGTTTGGCTAGCGTAACTAGAGGGGCTGCATCATTATGCAAGAAACACTATGTGCTGATTTTAGAAAGGTATAACAGAAATAACAGAACAGAATTTAAAACTTAATAAATAGCGTAAACCTCCTCAGGAGCAAAAAGGAGCTAAAGGACTTGTTGGACCTTTCACTTACCATTTGAATCTCTGTCTTCAGAATTTTCTGCTATTTGGCAATCCAGCATTTCACTCTCCTTTCTTAGGTCTGAATGTTCAGGAAGCATGACACTCTTCTTTTCAGAAGTAGATTTAGCCAAAAGAACTCTCTCTCTTTCATTTTCTGTCCCAGATTTATTTTCATTCGCATTTTTCTGTCGTTCTTGAAGTACGTTTTCATTTTCTTCCATAGAAGAATCCTGTGTGGACTCAGCTTCAGTGCGAACTGTGTTAGAAACATGTTTTTCTGGAGACTCTTCATCACTCTCTACTTCATTTTGGTCTTCTGGAACTTTATTCTCTTTATTGAACTGAAAATTCCTCCTCTTTATTGCAATACTTGAAGACCTTTTGTTCTTTCTGCGTTTTCTTTCTGACGTATCTACAAAGAGATATCAGAAAAAGTAATCCAAAACATTACCAAAACAGTTCTTCCTTCAAAATCCAGCATCTTCATCTTACTTGACTTACAAGGAAAATGATCAAAGGAGCTCAAGTACCATTGTCTGTCTCCCTACATACGTCTAGAGAAAGAGTTGCAAGTTAACGAGGTCAATTTGCTATTAGATTTTAAAAAGCCAGCTACAGATTTTCATTCACAAAACCGTCAGCTTCAAGATTTTTATGAGCAGAAAATTCTTACTTTAGATAGGAAGTATTACTGCAAAGCAAGGTTGTTAGGTGAAGTTGCTTACTGTCTTACTATGTGAACTAATATAGATGAACAACAGAAAAGCATCTGGAGATGAGCCCTTCTTCAAACCTGTTATAAAGCTGTAAACTTCAAAAGCTAAACATACGTTAAGCAGAGTTAAAGAGACTATTTTAAGGCAATATTTGCTGGAGAAAAAATTGTCCGTAAAGACTTACACCTCATATGCTTTCTGATTCAGTTAACCTTGTTTGAAACAAACTTTGCATTTTTGCCTTCCAGAAGAACCCACAATTCTTTGTATTCACAGAGAACTGCACAAAGCATAGGGGTGAAGTCAATGGCAAAATTCCCAGTCATGCCAGTAAGACAAGGAAACTTTACACTATGTCATGCATTTGAATTGGAAGAGACCCAAGTCCCTTTGTTCTTTCATGTCATTTTCACAGGAAAAGCGAGGAAACAATGATCTTTCCTTTACGTATCTATTATTATTGCTCCTCTATTTTTTCCCCCTTCCCCCTTCAATTTTTGATTTCAAAAGATAGCAAAATTTAGGAGCCATTAAGTGTCACTTGGGCCATTAAGGCTAGCATCTTACAATGTAAACTGTACACCTGAACTTCATAACCATATGGAATGAATGACCTCTGGATTTATCTCACATTTTGAAGCAAATTTAAAAATGTAATGCCCCTGGCATGAAGAACCAGGCATCACAGAAACCCATTGTGTCACAAGAACAGAGAAGGCATCAGCGACCTGAGCACTTTTTCCAAGAAAGTCTGAATAAAATGCAACTTACTGTTACAGCGGGGCGTACTGGAATCTACAGGCACTGCTGGCATCTTAGATTTTTCGTTACACTTTGAATCCGTTTTCTTACACCCAGGAACAGAGTTTTGCTTTGGCATTACATGGTAGTAAGATGGAGCATACTTTGAAGAGCTACAACCTTGCAATAAAGAACAGATAGCAAAGAATTGTGTCTTGCACTGTAATGTTACAAATACTGAGACAAGTCTTAAAATCCTTAGCGTCAAAAAAACCATACCTCTTTTCTCACGAGATTCTTTAATTTCTTCACAGTTTTGTTCAAAATCTTCATCCATTTCTTCCCTCACTATGGCGTATGCCGTATCTCTCAAAGTACAAGCTCTGTGCCTAATGAGACGATCTGAAATTTTAAAGCCAGAACTGAGTATTTTCTACTAGCCAATGAAATCCTTTATTTTGGTTACTTAGAAAGATTTTGCTTTTTTCATAGGTAGATTCTGAAAGGTTATCTCAGTGAATATTTTCAGCATAACAACAAAAAAGTTAATTATTAAAGCAAAGCACTAGTTACTGATCAACGCTTCTATCACAATTTCATGCCCAAGTAGTTCAACGCTACAACATTTACAACCTGGTAAGAAACGCTCTCTGTGGATGTTCAAAATGATCTAATCCCAAGTCTGCTGTCCACAGATGACATTTATAAATCTATACATTTTAAATTTTTCCAAATTAGGGATAAAACCACATCCTCACCTCCAGGATCTTTATCTGGGTTGTACTCTAAAGCGTTGCTACAGATTAGATCGATGTCTTTTAGAAAATCTCCTGCAGTGAGGTATTGGTGCAAGTCAATCTTAGAGAGAACTGCGGAAAGGTCCATGGGCTGTTTAATAACTGCATCATAATCGGGTACCTACAAATGAAATATACGTGCTCACATTTAACACAGTATCTACCAAAAATAATTATTTTGATAAAGTCAAATAAAGGACTTCTTAAAAACCCCAAATATTTATGACAAATACAAAGATGCAGAAATTAACCAGCATCTTGAAATTAACCAGTTTCTTGAAAACAGAAGGGCTATTTCGACTGACTTTGAAGAGACAGACCAGAAGAGGGGCAAAAAAGGAGGAGGGAGGTCAGAAGCATGTGTGGGGCAGAGAAGGGGACAGATACCCAGAGTGGGATTCATTTCACTTCGCTTCAGAAAATCACTGCAAAACAACCTTTCTCGGTAAAGTCACCCGAGATTCTCTTTGTTGGTGGCAGCAAGAAAAAGGCTGCAGGAATCGCACCTTTGAAGTATTTGTCCTAGACATTGACTTTAGAATGAGATAACGGGACCCAGAGGTGCCATTTCTTTACTCAGACCATAAAAGGAGTCTAATGACTAGTTTAGATGCGGACTTCTGTTTGTTTAGATTACTCGCATCTCAGAAACGAGAAGTAAAGGGAAACACAAGCCAGTGGATGCTTAGGGGAACAGGATTTTGCTGAAAAGTAAAGCTATATTAAAACTACAGCTGACTTTGAAGTATATGCCCCTGGCTTAGACTTATTCAATAAATTAAATGAGAGAAAGAGACAGAAGAAGTGTATGGGAGGAAAAAGAAACCACATAGCCCTTATGGTGGATCTTATACTGAGGAGCTCCAGATGAAACAGAATCTTAAAATTATTTTTAAAACTGCTGCTTCTACTCGTGTTCTCACAGAAACTATTGACAGTCAATTAAAGAGCTTTAGGCTTTATTAAAATAGTCCTATATCATACTGTTTCTGCTTTTTAGTGCTGTAACATGCCTACACATCAAACCTTTCTCACAAGCAAACTGTGTTGGCAGTTGGTCTAACTGGCAGTTGGACTAGATGATCATAGTAGGTCCCTTCCAACTGAAATATTCTAAAGACGTTTTAGAAGGAACCCGGGGCTCTCAGTGAATACTGGAATAACTGACATTTGAGAACCTCAAGGAGTCAGCAAAAGTAAAAGCAAAATTCACTTCCTGCTTCTTGAAAAATCAGAACAGTACAGTCCTAAAAACAAAGATAAACCTTCCTATAAAGAGCACATGTACACTGAGAAATACACACACAGAGACATTATGACTACACACAGATAAAAATGGTATTACAGATCAACACTAATTTACCTCCTCTGGGTCAACAGGCTTTGTAAATGCTCTGAAACGTCTGTCAACGGCAAGTCTATGAGTCACATCCCTTAAGAAGATCCTAAGTTCACGCAACATATCCTCCTCCTGCTCCTCCAGCTGTTTTATTTCTTCCTCTGTCAGCTGCCGAGGCTTAGGCGGCGGAGCTACAGGCAGTACTTCCAGCGGCCGCCCAGCTTATATTAATCAGAAACTTTTAGTCAATTTCTGGTACTCAAATACAAGCATATGAAAAACTGATAGAAGATTACCACCACCAAAGAAAATACTGTATAGCTACTAAGTTACAAAGTTTTATATGTATAATATCCTCACCTGCGTTGTTTTTTGCAGGAGGTTTAGCAGCTTGGTTTACAATGAGGTCCTCAAAAAATGCTCTTCTTTCTTCCTTACTAGGCAACTGGACTTTGAAAACTTCTTTATAATCATTAATAAACAATTCTTTTATCTAAAGCATGAGGAGAAAAGACAAGGCCACACAAATTCATATTCTATTCCAAAAAGAAGAGTAACTTTCTAAATTAAATTGAATAATCATCTGAATAAGACAAACTGTGAAAAGTTATCTTCTTGGCCTTGAATTGCTAGATTTTGATAGCTTAGTGTTAGCAAATTACAGTATCTTCTCCAAGGAACACCTCTGGAGTTAAAGCTCAATGAAGGGACCATATGATACACTGATGAACTGGTGACATTCACCACCTCGATACTGCTTTTTTTTTGGTTTTTACCTGCCTTGCTGACCTTTAGTTTGCATCTTTATGGCAGCTGTAGAGGGAACAGGCAGAGTTCAGCAGACAAGCGTGGGCTTTTTGGTAAGGCTGGTTTGGTTTTTTTAAAAAATTAATTAAAATGAGGTGTCTGAAGTTGCATACTTCCAAGTTTTACTCCATTTTTCAATCTCTACTACCAAAAGGTATGGAAGGAATTTCAATACTTATTTTAGAAAGAATTTATTAACATTATAAAAACTTCCATAGAAAGTTAAGGCCTTTTAAAGTATTTGATGATAAACACATCTAGGTAAGCCCCCCCTGCCATAATTGAGAGAAAATAATCAGAGCAGCATATTCATATTTTTAACTCCTTCCTTTAATTCACACTCTCAGATGTCTAGAAAGCCAACCATGTGCTCTTACTCAATTTTGTTAAGGAATACAACTAAAAATTGATTTCCAAGTTACTTCAACAGAAGTTGGGACTTAACATTGTAATTTGTAAATCTTTCACCTTTATGAAGAAAATGAAATTTTTATTAAAGAATTTAAATTTTAAATTACACTCCAACATTAACAGTGTGACCACTGTATCATTTTCAGTAAAAATACCTTTCACTTTTCAGTAGAAATGTTTTCAATAAAAATACCTTTTTCCTATTTATGTTTCAAGCACCATATATTCTTGACTAAGTACATACCTGACCATCCTGAAGTCACTGGAATTATTGTCTGAAGTAAATTTATACATCTGCCTAATAAGCATGAGTGTGTGAGAAGGGGAAAACGTTGGGTCAAAGTCAATCTCTTTACTCAGAAAACACTTCAGACAAATGCTTTCAGTATTGTTTTGTCTAAGCAGATTTTAAGGGACCTGGTCAGGGTGCCTAAGTAATAACAGTGTGAGTTTGCTTAAGTTTGCACAGTAGTCCAATGCTTAAAGTGTTTATAAATTAACAAGAAACAGAATTAAAAAAGTAAGAAAAGTATCGACAGAAATACCTCTTTTGGGAGATCTGCGTGACACACATCAGATGTTGCAAGCAGCAAAACTGGAGCAAATGTTGGAATGTTCTGCAGTAGTGTTGTAAAAGTAGCTTTCAATGTAGCTCCAACAGCCTCCCACCACAAATGGATATGTGGGATATAAATTATACTTGGTGCTGTTCTTTGAGCTTCTCGCATCAACTGGTAAAATGAAAGCTTGGATAAGAAAACTAAACCATGTAGAAAAGGCTAATAAATGACTACTTATCTGTCAAACTATCTTATGAAACAGGACAACATGAAGGCAAAACATCAAAACAAACCAACAAAAGAACAACTCCTTAGCAATATGGTAAAATTTTCACTTTGACTCAAATATAGCCATTGCTACGCAGACAGAAACAGACCCGAATCTCTGCCTGATTTCAAAACTATTAGGTGTAAGGTAACTTCTAAGGAGCCTCACAACTCAGCTGGTGTGGTGGCATGCCTGAAAGAACAAGATTCACAGCTATTACTCTGGGTAAATCACTACACAACAGCCACTACACCATTTCAGTTCAGAGTGGGCATGTATCCAAGTCAGACCGGAGCACAGTTGAACCACACAAAGACCTATGTGAAAAGACAAGAGCTGAGACTGTAAAAGAAGCCTGGTTATAATTCATAACTTCCAAGTACACTTTATAAGAGATGACCAGTCTTCAGCCTGCCTGAACAGCGTAATCACTCACAGCTCCTCATCACCAAAGGACCCATCAGACTAGATTACGTGCGTTGGAGAGCACAAGCCATTGCCTACAGATGGTACCTCAGTCACAGAAGAGGACATGCATCTACAGCATGAGGAAAGAGGCAACAGTCCTTTCACATGACCAATTTCTCTGTGCACCCTTTCAGATGACCAGTATTCAGGGAGTTCCCACCACAAGATGGGAAGTGCATGTGGTACATCTGGGCAGTGACCAGACATGGTAGTTAAATGACCAGATTTACATGATTCAACCATCATGTAACATAAAAGGACTTGTTCCTCTGATGTGACAGATGAGTGTCCAGTCATGCAATGTGTCTGTCCTTGTACAACTCTCAAATGCTGCTACTAAGGGTCAAAATATTTTAACACTGCGATGCAAACCAACGAAATGGATTTTCAGTCAAAGGGTAAAAAGGAAAACAGCACTAAATTTGCTTATATTTAATTTTCCTAGTTAAGAAAAACATACCACTGTACAAATATAAGTGTTCCATGAATTTTAATGCTTTTACTGCATATATTGCAACAGTAGAAGCTGTATATGTCTGTGTAAAAAAAGAAACACTTTTCACCAAAACCTGGATTGCCTTACAAATATAATAAAAAAGAAGGCTACAGAAAGCGCACGACATGCAGTCAGGCTGATACAGAGCCATCTACTGGGAGCACAGTCTTAAGAAGCAACGAAAACAACTTTCTGGATCCCACCAAGACCAGCAAGATTTCTTGCTCTAACGAGGGGTTTATTAGCAGCACCTCCCAGCTTCCTGAACTGCTAGCAACATCCTCACTATTTAATTTGGAATGGAAAATATGGCCATGTACAACCTCCCTATTCGGTATCATTCAATCTAGAAGAAAAGTGGATTTTCAGACAGAAGTAAACATAACAGCACATTCAAACCAAGCCACCTCCATTAACTAGTTTAAATACAGTTCATGAATCCTATGAGGTTAAAGAGAAAAAAAAAAAAGATACCTGTGCACACGTTTCTTCCGGTGATGTGATGCTAATAAACAAAACGGACAGGTCTAGTGTATAAACTGGAAACTTTTCCAGGGCATGTATTACTGCAGGTGCCAAATGAGAAGCTTGCCCGTATCCTGGCTCCCCAAATAGTAAGAACCGGGGTCTGCAAGATGTTGGCTGGCAATAAGCATTTCTAGAACAGTAAGAAGAAAACAAGTTTAAAAATGAAGTAATGAATAGGCACACAGATGCTAGGTTTTTTTTTCCTATAGGCTTTATTTTTTGGGGGGGTGGGTGGGTAAATACTCTCCATATTCCAGCAAATAATAAGCTGGTCTGTGATCAGGAAAAGTATCAAAGCCCATTTTCTTACAACCTTGTACCACACTGTCCCTAAGAAACCCTGCCAATCCCCAGCATGTCTGCTATTCATTTGGCTGGGTTAAGTAACAGCTCTTAAATCACACAGCGGGACGGTCCAGCTAAATACACAGACAACAACTGGTCAGTAACCCAATATGGGGGAAAATAACAACCCTCTCTCTCAGCACGCACCAATCTGGATCTCTTCACCACCTGTACACACCAATTTTCAGTAGGTCCTGAGTTTAAATAACTGTAAGATCTTTACATCTGTCAAGTTTAGCTGAAATTTGGCCAAAGTCACTGGAGACGGTGGGAAGGAAGGAGCACCACAACATTTCTAGAAAAAGATTAATGTGGGCACTGAAACATATTAGCGGTTATCTGAAGAAGTACACAATTGGACTGGTTAAATTACAGCACACTGAATACATATAAGATTTATGCTTATTTTATGCAGTCATTCAAATTGTTTCACTTTGAATTGGGTATTAACTTCCCAGTAATCTTGCTTTACTAGCATGAAACACATTTGTGAAGAGCATTTGTTTTTTCCACCACAATACTGTTGTACCTTTACTGGCTGAAGTCAAAGATCCTAGAGACCTAACCAAGCTCAGCAGTTCAGAAGATTTTCTGGACAGCACAACAATAGAAATTGAGAAAAATAACTGACACAACAGGGACAACAAGCTATTTTTTCAACTGTTGGCTTATATGACTTTCACATTAGAATGTTAACATAAACTTAGTAGGCTAAAGGTACAAAATGCAGATGTGGTTTAAGTTTTTCTCAGCGTTTTAACACACCATTTCTCAATTTTTTTTCTGCTACATAATCTGCTACTGGTTTAACAATCTTGGAAGGCAGAAGGGCAAAGATGGCTACACAAATCCATATGGCTTTTTTTAGCTAGAAGGACAGACAGCACATTTCTTCAGTCTTGAGTTTTTCAAGGAATACCATGGATTAAATCAACATGTTCTAATAGTCTGTGTAGCACTTTGACTTAGGAAAAGAGGGCTGAGCAGTTCAGTTTGATGGATTATGGCAGTGTACTCCATTAGAACATCAGTACTCAGCTGGATCTTCAAGCTTATTTCTTGCAAATACTAACCACCCCACTCTCACTTTACTCCTTCATCTACCACCCCTCACACCAAAACTGTTTAGAGACCCAGCCATCTTAAAAATGTAAACATAAATGTAACAATAGTTTACCTGCTAAAATTGAGGAATTTTTCATTTTGTCTATCAGGCATTTTATGCGTTGGCTTATCTTCAAAGATTGATGGTGACTCCTCATCACTGTCAACAGTATAATTTCTTAAAATATGATTTAAACTGTCTGAAAGATAAGAGAGGTTTGTTAACTTTCCTGAATAGTCCATATCTCACTCTTGCATTAACACTGCTTCTAAATCCGTGCTGGAAAATCCTTATCTCCTTATCTTATATTTCTTCATTTGAGGGCACATGCTGAACACTATTTTTTGAAGAGTTCATCCTACCACAGACCTAAGGAGATTGCATAAGTCTCTACAAAGCTGTCCTAAGTCCCATGATTTGCACAATGTTTATCTCTCTGTGTGTGTTTATCTCTCTGTGTGATCCACAAACATTTAAATTAAGAGACTATGGTTAAAAATCATGATAGCTAAAGCAGTATTTAACTTAAACCACTTGTATTGTGGTCCTGCCATTCTTCAGATGGGAATTGGAAGCATTCCTGTAAAAATGGCCATCTCCCACCATTTAAATGTTTATTTTGAACGAGGTGCCTCATAGATGAAGGTTAGATCCATCTCTACAAATGATAATTATGTTAGCTACTCTCAGAAACAAGGTGCTCTAGCAGAGAACACATAGTTCTCTAATGCATATTGCGAGTCATTCACAGTGCCATTTCAGTTCTGAATCCAGAATAAAAACGATGCACGATATTCCCGAAATAAAGGCATGCACATGCATATTATAAAATTCTGCTGTCACTACGGCTGAGAGGTTTGTGTATGTTGATTGCACAAATTAGAA
The DNA here is from genome assembly GCA_002844005.1 of Limosa lapponica baueri. Taxonomy (NCBI): domain Eukaryota; kingdom Metazoa; phylum Chordata; class Aves; order Charadriiformes; family Scolopacidae; genus Limosa; species Limosa lapponica. The sequence continues at coordinate 54,105 of KZ506422.1, forward strand.
GGTTTTGCTTTGGCAGAATTTTAAAGAAGTGAATGCTATTGTTATTATACCTTGCTGTTGGTCCTTCTTTAATGCAAGCTCTACATGGGGAAACACTCTCTGCACGGCTTGTAAAATTCTTGCTAGCGTGTTTTCAAGCAGTGGCTTTGAAATAGATGATAGCGCTCGCCCAGGTGAAGCCACCGCCCTCTGTGAAGCTGGAACAGTCTTCTGCATAGCCATGACAAAATCCTTTGCTGTTATTTTAATAGAAGCGATATCTAACTGTAGTTTCTTGCTACTTTTGTATATCTGAGGATAGCGGCGGCGCAAAGCACAGAGGGCAGCTTCAGCACATAAGGATTTAATATCAGCACCACAGTATCCTAATAAACAAAACAAGAATCAAACATTATGTCAGTCTCAGGCATCACAGAAGTCAAGGCCGAGGTTTCCATAGTGCAACACTGAAACACTTTGTATGCAGCCAAAAATTAACTGGTTAAGAGAGAATTTAAAGAGTTACTGCACTGCAAAGAAGTTTTGTTACGTGGCTTGCAGCCTGATAACCTGGAGCTTATAAAGCAGCCTCCCAAACAAAACTTCAATCCTGAGGAAGATGCCCAAAACCCATTCAATGTTCTGAGAAACAAGAACAACAAAAAAATTTAAAAGAAGCATCTAACTTTGTTTGCTCCCAAGGCATGCCAGCTGCCCCACGGCCTCGCTCAGCAGCAAGGCGTAAGAGCTCAGGTACTGCCTGGTACAAGCTCAGATTCCTTAGGACTCAGTCACAGGCAATAACTTGCTTTGTTTTCAAACTTACCAACACATTTTTCAGCAAGCTCTTCAAGAAACATGTCCAATGGCTTAGGGGTCCAGTCTCGTGTGTGAATCATGAAAATCTCCTTTCTAGCCTGGAAACAAAATGGTTGCATTTTAGCTTGTCCTAAATTTTCTCTTAAAAAAAACCCAAACAAACCAAAAAACACAAGCCCCCACAAACCCCTCACAATTAATATAAATACTTTTCTTCTCTGGTAAACTTTTAAGTACTTTAAAGTTCAGTTAATACACTCTCTGCTTTTTCAAGCAGCAAATTTAATAATTCTCAATTTGTTACATTAAACTCTTTCTGGGGGCTTGCAATGGAATAAAAGGGATTTATAGCTCCATAAAAAGTAAGTTTCCCCAAGTATGAGGCCTAATGATTCTTATGTGAAAATGGTAATAAAAAAACTTATCTGCAAACTGAGATTTTTTCATCAAAGAAAACGATCTCAAATTTAGCAAAATTTCATCGTGACATTGTCATTAGTTCATCAAATTTGCTTTTCTGCCAGTTCATTCAAGGAAAACAGTCCTAGCACTACATTTCAAATTGCTACAATTACTACAAAGAAGAACAATAATTATAACTCAAACTACTGTCACTGATCAAGAAAATGTCAAATGTTGCCTATCTTCATCTCTGATCTTAGCAAGAGTTTCATTTAAGTATTTTCCTGGTACAAAGATTAATTATGGCAGATTTCTAGAATTCTTCCAGAGTAGGGAATCATGTATTGTATCTGTTTCGTGGCACCTCCTCTCCTGTTCCTGAAAGCAGGTAAAAACTGGAAACAAATGTTTGTGTTAAATACGCTGCCTAGTGCACTTTTAGTAGCTTTCAATCCAATAAGCATTTTATCCTTTTTCCAAAAGGTGCTAATAAAAGAGGTATCAGTGATAGTCAGAGAAAACCCACAGAAACAGGATTTCAGTTTTGCATTTCTCCCCTGCCCCAGTATTTTTTGGTTGCTGTATACTTATTTTTTTATTGTTTAGCTATAGCCATTGAACTAGAAGCTTCCCAAGCCCTGCACCTGCACAGTGTACTTCAAATCTTTGTCCAACTCGTTGTTAACAAGTACCAGTAAGAATCTCAGGTCCCAAAATACTTATAGGTATCTCCCAGGATACCCATCCCGGGAACAATCTGACACAGGTACATCCCCTATCCACCCCTAAACCAGGAACTGAGAGCAAGAGCACTTCAGGGTGAAAATGCCTGAGTGGGTTAAATAAATAAGCAAACATGAACTGCTTTGGGAATGTAAAATTTCAATTTGCTGCAGCACCAGCCTTGATAAAAGTTTTTGTTAGCAAAAAGGAATTCTCATGTGCACACCATTTCTTTCATTTTCAAGATGAGATAGCAGTAACTTCCAGCTAATTCATACATTCTTTCTTTCTTAAACATTTCAGTGACTAGCAGCATCACATTTTCTTGGCTGGTCACAGTGAAATCAAAACAAATTAGAACTAACTACTTGTCAAAATCATCTTAATCCTATATATTCAGTACTAGATCTGCCCCTCCACAGTACAACACAGTCTCTCCAGATATCCCTCTTTTGTCCAAGTTGTACAATACTGGCTTCGACTTTAACTGCTCCGTGGGTTTGTTATAAAGATGGACTTTGCCACATTAGCATTAAGGTTGAGTTTAAATTCTGACCTCTTTATTTGGCAAGCTGAAGAGGAACTCTCGATCAAAGCGTCCGGGTCTTCGCAAAGCGGGATCTATGGAATCCAGTCTGTTGGTTGCTCCGATTACCACTATCTCTCCTCTGCTGTCCAAGCCATCCATAAGTGCCAGAAGTGTGGATACAATAGAGCTAACAGAAAAATAAAGTTTTCATTCACTGGTTTAGTAAATTTTATTATGTTCTACATGACCTTCTCCAATGATCACTCAAAAAGGCCAAGCTTTTAATTGATGAGACATTGATTCGTGAAAGACTTATTTTAAGACACAAAAAAATAGATAAGGTAACACAGGCCTTTTGTTAATGTCAAATTTAGTGAATTGTTTGCAGCTATTGTTTAAAAATAATCTGAAATTTAGTAGCATTGAATTACTAGTTTTCAGGATAAATGAATGTGTCACAAAGTTAAATAGGTCGTGGTCTTCTTTTCACAAAGATCAAGCAGCTTCTACATAGATACAAAAAAATGTACTACCTATGAATTTGGTCTTGTTTACTAGACCGCACAGGAGCAAGACCATCTATCTCATCAAAGAAAATAATTGAAGGTCGCATCTGGTAGGCCTAGAATGAAAACAAAGGAATGTTGATATAAGTAAACCAGCTCTATTTTAAAGACAAAACGCATGAAAAACGTTAAGGTTGGAAAGAACTAGAACTAGATTTTTCAGACTAGCATCAGGGATCTCTACTAATTGAGCTAATGGAGTAAGTGGCTCGAATAATAGAAGACAGCAGCCTGTGTCAACCCACTGAGACTGGGTGACAGAAAACAAATCATACCAGTAGTTTTTACAGCTATTTGGCAAGCACCAAGAACAGAGCTGGGACTTAATTCAATTACAGGTTCTGAAAGCAAGCTTCCGTTGTGAATTTAAATGACCATGCTTTCAGCCTTCATCTGCTTCCCGCTGATCTAAAGCCTCCATTTCTTGCCTCCTGCAACCTTTTTTGTGGTTAGTTTTTGCAGGTTTTTTTTTGAGGTGGGGCAGAGGGGGTTGCTTTATGACATTGTCTCGTTTGTTTTACTAATCTTTCCCAATACATCTCAAGATTTCAAGCCCCTAAAAACCTCACTGAAAAAGGAAACACTGAAAATGCCATTTCAGTGGAAGGAACAGGCAAAACAAGAAAAAAAGTGAGTTCTCCTTAAAAATACTGACCACAGAAAATTACAGTTACAACTCGGACAGAACACACGGCACATTTTAACCTTACCTGATCAAACAACAAACGAAGTTGTCGTTCAGATTCCCCTACCCATTTACTCAGGCAGTCAGCACCTTTTCTCATAAAAAAGGCCACTCTCCTGTCACCTTGGCTACATTCATTAGCAAGCGCACGAGCAACCAGTGTCTTTCCAGTCCCGGGAGGACCATAAAATAGACAGCCTCTGCAATTAAAAAAAGAAAATGATTCACTTAAGAAAAAAAAAAATCATTATAACCTCCACCCCTAAAACACACAACTCTTCTCTCCTAACCAAAACACATCATGTGTAAAGACAGCGGTAACAGATGAAGTGTGAGAAAGGTCAAACAGATGGAAGTTTTGAGTACTTACACAATTCAACAAGACAGTAAACAAAGTGAGTAAAGAGGATAATGCAGATGTACAAAACCTTGAGAAAAAATCATAGTGTTCCAGAAGGACACTTCCAAAACCGCTGACAAACTAATAGGGGTGGTTACAGCACAGTGGAGCCCAACAAGAACAAACTTCAGTGCAGAATGTGAGATAGGGCTAACTTAGGAATCGCCAGTTCATTCTTCAGTGATACACTGCATATTCATTCTTGTTTTCATGAAAGGCAAGATTTGATAGTAAAGCATTTCATTCTCCCTTAAAAAGCTTTATGTTACTGGATTTGGTTTCCCAGACCATCCACTGGTGATAATAAATGAGGAGGAAGTCTAAAGGTTGGATATTCCAGATAAATATCAACAAGAAAAGCCAACCCACTGCCCTTTCAAAAAGAATTGCAATGAATAAAAAAGCCAAACACTAAACGTTTTTCTTTCCATTATTTCTAATTGTCATAGTTTTACCCCAGCCTGCAACTAGGACCACACAGCCGTTCACTCACTCCCTTGCCCCCGACCACCATAGGGTAGGGAGAAGGGGAGAAAAAGGAGAAAAAAACCTCGTGGGTTGAGATAAAGACAGTTGAGTAGAACAGTAATGGAAGAGAAAAATAATAATATAAAGCTAACAATTAAATCTCTAATACTTTCATTTTATAACGCAGAACTAATTTAGCTGTGTAAGAAGTGGACAGATTCCTATCAAAGAAACACTGCGAAGTTCTAGTTGCAAGCCCTATCAATTGTGAAATTGATACTTAAGCACTTGAAAAAAGAGAGAGTCTGAGGGAGAGACAACTGGACTTCCAAGCAACAAATGACAGTTGACTACAAGTAGATGATTCCTTTCTGCTTATAAACTAATCAAGTTGACTGGTACATAGCACTCAAACCAAAAACACACCAACCCCACCTTTTAAAGACAAGACACTTTTAAAGTATACTCTCACCACAGAGTCAATCTTTGAACCTACATATGTTCTGGGTTCCATCCATTTTTAAGAAATTACTTCTTACTACTTCTAAAAAACTCCCATCAACACTGCTGAAAATTTTGAAGCATGGAAACATATTGATACCTCAGTTGAAGGTTCTCCTGAAAATGGGTGAATTAGAATTTATAGCTTTAAACAATGTCTGTTACCTTGGAGGTTGAATTTTGAATCTCTCAAAGACTTCTGGATAAAGCAATGGAAAAACGACCATCTCTTTTAAAGCTGAAATGTGGTCAGAAAGACCACCCACACCATCAAACCGGACCTAAAGATAAATTCGAGAGAACACATTTTATATGTTAAAGAAAGCTGCAACCTTGATAAGGTTCCATCAGAAGCTGTATGTCAGCACAAAAGAAATGTTCTGGGCAATTTTCAACCTGCTTGAGAGAAAACTGTAAACCAAGGTAGCTGTAGACAGCACGTTTTTGAGAGCTTTCATAAACACCGGAAGCATCTCAGGGCCACAATGAACTAGAAATACTTACCGAACAATCTATTTGCATTGGATCAACATCAGCCAGACTCGCTCCAATTTTCATTCGATCCTTGTGAATTCCCTTTAACTCATCTTTCCGGAAGTTTAGTGGAAGACATCTAATTTGAATTAAGGAGAAAGAGAAAGGTGCTTTCTAACTTAAAATGCAGCTAGAAGGTTTTTGCTTTTATAATGATGGCAAGTGAATGCAGAAGACCTTATAAATGAGCATAAACTTCCTAAATAGTTAAATATTTGTTCAAATTGGTTTACATTTAACATCCATAAGTAAATAAAGGAAAATGGTCACTCCAGACATTAAACTGAGCTAATTATTTTAACAACTCTGAGTGCTTATGAATATCTATGCCAGTCAATACAGCACATACATGAATGCAAGCTTCGAACAAATTATTCTGTGGGTGGAGACCGTGAATTGACCTTGATTTGTGTGATGGAAGAACCCCTCAAAACACACTGACATCTTTCAAAGATTTTTTGCTTCTGCATTCAAAAAGTTACAGCCCAAAGGGACACTTATTTCAGTGTAGATTAACATTATAAAGGCTGCCCACCACTGCTGGTCCTTCCCAAGGACTTTGGGATGTGTGTGCCTGAAGACACACATGGGCTGAATGCTTGTTTGTTAGATTGTTATTAAAATAGTTTTTCTAGAGCATTTGTTAAGTAAGAAAACCTCCGTCATTTCCTCAATTTATAACATTTTCTGTTATGGTGGTTTTCTTTCTGAATAAAATACCATAAAGCATAAGAGCAGTATTGAATTTACATTAAAAAAATCACATCAAAGTGTTTCTCCTCCCATTTCTGCCTAGAAATCAAATTGCTTATTAAAAGTAAATTCTAAAAATCCAATTTTAGAGAGTCCAGTTACAGTCATCAGTACCAAGGGATATGGTTAAATATTGCCACCATTTAGAAACTATACAAGATGAAGAGGACAACACTTCATGGTTAGGCAGATGCAAACTCCTCCCCGGTAGCTTTCTCTCTCCCCTATTCTCCAGTTTCATTCACCTTGTCAAATCTCTGTTACGGCTGTGCTTCCTACGCCTCTCAAAATGCTCTTCATCATCAGATGAGGATGATGAGGAAGAGGATGTGGAATCACGGTTGTGGACTGCATGTCTCCGTCTGAAAACATTTAAACAAACAAGTAAAAAAATTAAAGTACACGCTAAGTAACATCAAAATTTAAGTGAATTCTATATCAGAATTTCTTTTGAGATCTACTAGATTTACAGTTCATTGTACTCCTTATGAATCTGATTTCAAGGTACATGACA
>KZ506422.1:66798-82161 GCA_002844005.1 Limosa lapponica baueri
TCTGCATGATAGCATTAAGCCATTTTTAGTTCACCGCCTTCCTCAGACAACAGGTTTCTTATTCTTCTCTTAACTGTAATTTAAGTTTTGTGTTGGTTTTCCATGACTATGTATCTGCTGGAAAAAACACCCCACTGCTGTTACGCTTCACAAATCTTTCAGAAAGCAATGTCAATTTGGGCTTCACAAAGAGAATTAAGCCATGGACAGACAGGCAGATACACTAGGACTACTTCAGTCTGGCTGTATCCAGCTTCCCTCAGTATCTTAACTCAACTAAGGATTATAAAAATATTCACAAGCATGCAAGAAAAAGTAATTAAAAATGAAAGCACTTCTGATGCTAAGAAAACTCATTTAGAGGGCAAGTTAAAGCTACCAAAAGTCACAACCTAAAACAATCCTTTTGGTTTCAAAGACAACACATAAACCCACCTATCCCATACATAAAAGGTGCTCTAGTATGTAGATCTCTCTGCAACTGGCAATCCCAAAATGAAGACACCAGTGGCCAATTTAAATACTGGCTGTGCCCAAATTCATTACACATGAGGCACCTTCCAGGCATATCCTCCCGCACACACTCTCAGACCTGGAAACAGCCACAAGCACTTATTTCCAAAAAACTCAGGTTTAACAACTTGGCTGCAAAATACAAAGGCCCATGCCTTACATAGATCAATGCATCAACAATAACTACAGGACATACAGGTGCTGGCAGAGGAAGAGGAGGAGACTCTACCTGATCATTGGCAAAGGAATGTTAGAGGTTGGTAACAACATCCCACAAGTTCCAAGCCATGCAACCCTGGTGGGACTCTACTGGGGAGGGCACCTGCAGCCCAGCACTTATCACAAGGATGCATCACATACATAAGGGCACGTATAGAAGTTTCAGCCTAACCACTGAAGACATCTAGCCCTCGCTGCCAGGAATAACAGCACCTTTCTCTCTTGTCAAAAGAAGGAGAAAGTCCCTGGCCAATACTATGCAGTAGCCCAAAGGCTTGCTAATAAGGCTTATTTTAGTAGCTTTGCGAGGTGATGAAAAAACCTTACTTACTTTGTTATAAGTTTGTCAAACAAAACAGATTGATTTGTAGTGGCGTAACGACTTTGTGGAAGCCTGCAGCTTTGCTGGACCTCCAAATGACCATTTTCTTCATGGACTTGTTCTGCAGCTTTTGCATCAGCTCTGGTCTTCAGTGTTCTGGTGACTAAAACGCATTAATATATAAAATATTTTGAGATAGAAAATAAGTTTTCCCCTTTATTTCACCATCACTCTAGTAAAATGTAAAAAAAAAATGCAGTGGATTGATTTTTTTGTTTAAATACTGAATTAGAATTTATTGCCATGACCATAGCATTCAACTTAAATTACTGATGTTTAAACTACCTGCTTAAAAGCATGACTTGTATAGCAACTTTTTAATAGACTGGAAAGCAAATCTGATGAAAACAAACATGCAACTTTTGTTCCATGCAGGAGGCAAGTTTATTCAAGTTACTTCTTTCTGGAAAAGTGAAAACAATGAATCTTTTCTCTCTAAGATGTTTTTACTCTATTCATGTAAAATTGTATATAATAGTCTTCTTTTTAAAAAAGTGTTTATGTGGGAAGTCTCTTCTTAAGATGCATGTTTTTAGTACACTGTTTAAGCACGCATCACTTTCATTTTCTGCATTATAACACAAAAGCTCTAGAAGATAAGAAATGCTTCAAGATAATCTCCCAAATACCAAAGAAATCGAATGCTTGCCTGCTATAAAAAAAGATCTGCCCACTATTTACCACACAGCATCCTTTGCCACAGGTCTGTTACTTACACTGTCATTAAAACAGTGAAGAGCGGTCAGTGAGAGAGAAGCAGATACATCACCGTGTTAATACAAACACAGCTACGCTTTGATCTCATCATCACTAACTATAAAACTAAGTTTGAGCACAGTAAATAACAATTTACAATGCACAATTAGAAGCTGAATTACTACACACCAAGTGCATTTCAGCACTGCCCATGGCTGGCAGGACGCTGCCTGGACCTGATGGATTTTCCCAGCTGCCAGCAAGCGGCCTCCCGGAACCCACTCTGATTGTGTACTCGGCACGGCCGCTCGGTTCCAAGGTAAACCATGGAACTTCAGTGACACCTTCCCAACATCAGGGAGGTTGTGCATCTCATGACTGAATTACTTTTGAACTCACGTACATTGTAATTTATAATACTGCAGTATTCCCTCTTATTTGCAAGAACAATTTTCAGTTATGTTGTGTCCTGCAGACTCCAGAAAATCCATGTCACAAAGAAACCTGACCTAAGGAACATATTCTCTAGTGCCTGAGAGCAGGCTGGAATTCACAGTGCATTCTCCCCAGCCAGAAGGGAATTAATAGCAGGTCCTCCTCTTTGCACCTACCTCTTTGTAAAACTCATAGGAAATTCTCTATCTTCAAGATACTTATTCTCACAATTTCAGCTGATTTTGGCTGATGATGTCAGAAGTTTTGGGGGCCAAGTCAAACAGATAAGAGTGACCAAGTGCAATCCTTCTCAGAAACCAGGGTAAAAAAGAATTCTAAGGAATTACTACTACTTACCTTCTTTATATTCTTCTTTTTTTGGGTCTGATTTTGGCTTTGTCAACTGCCTACATTAAGAAAGAGGACAGAGGAAAGGAGAAAAGAACTACTGTATTAGAATTATTATACAGAAGTATTATATTGTCTAATACTGTATTGCATTGTACAGTTCCCCCCGAAGACTGGGGAACTTCAGGTTTATAAGCCAGTGTTCCACACCATGCAAAGAAAAGCCCATGGACCACAAGGGGGATTTTGCTGTGCACCATACGCACAGTTTTATAAGGACAGCCATTTCCTAACCTGCTAATCTTGAAGTCTTGAAGCAAATAATATCTCAGTAACCAAAGTGGATGAGAGATCTCAAAGGAGTTGGGAAAAGACGCATGTTTTTTATACAAGCAGAAGATTTTTACTAAGAAGACTGATTCTAGTTCTAAGCTACTGGCACTGACATTAACATAATCATGTTCCCCCGCAGATTTTTAGCTGTAGATTTATCACGATGTGACTCATCATGCATACTTTCCCTTTTCATTCTATAAATTCAACAGAGATTGGACATCTAGAAATACAATACCTCATAAAGTGTCTTTGATTGACATTTTCACTTAATATTTCCATGCTTTTGTCAAAGCTAGAGTCTGAACAGGGTGGCATGTTTTTTCTCTTTGATCTTAAACGGTGTCCATTGAAACATTCAATTTTGCCAGAGGAAAATTTCTAGGAAAAGAAGAAAATAAGAACATATTTATCTGAATCATGTATGTTGAACTAAGAATAAAACTCTGCTTCATTTAGGCAGGTTTAGTCTGTAACTCTCCTGACTTGATAGTGGTGCAACTCAGCAGGTAAGCCTTGAGCCACCGCTGCACCAAAAAGTGGGTCTCAGAAAAACAAAAACAAAAAAAGCTTTCAAAGCTAAAGCTCCCCTCTGCCATGGCTTTTCTTGTGGACAACTTGAGCTTAATATCCTTTGAGAGAGTTATTGCAGCAAAGCCTCTCATAGAAACTTAGCACTTCATGGAAAAAAAACCACCACCACAAAACCTTTTATTTTAAATTTGGTTCAGAGGAACAGTCAAGCTTGACCTTGCACGTCCTGGGATTAAAACCTATTCAGGAGAGTTTTTTCCCTATCTCTGTTCCATTTATGACTGCATCCAGAGGGACATTAAAAGATTTCCTTCAGGAGGACGGCATTTATCCATGGGAAACCAAAGGGAACTCAAGATACGCTTTTTCATGGCTGTTGATCTTGTTCACATTGGCATTTCTGCAAGGAGGGTGAGCACTATCACTCTTACCAAAGCTGTGATGACCATGAGAGGAGGCTTGTTCAGTTTACAACCCAAAGTTTCCTGAAGAGTAGGCCAAACTAAATCTCACACTGAAAAGGGCAGAAAACAGACCAAATTCTCTTACTTCTTGACACTAATGTTACCAAGAGGTACTTCCATTAGTAGTTGATGGGGATGATGACAAGAAGCGTGAAGGTCACTACAGGAGAGCAATGATGAACGCACAAGGCAGGGCCATGCAGTGAGAGCTGAGGCCACCCCCTTAGCCCCAGAGGTGGGCCATCCTCTAACTGCCTGACATATTCTCCTCAGCCCACCTTGAACCAGCTGTCCCCAATGTTCTTCTTGTTCTTCGTTCCCAGCGACAGCTTCTCACGGTAAGACAGACCTTTTGAAGGAGGAGGATTTCAACCACCTTTCCTCCGTGGCTCCATTTTAAAGAGCAGCTCCCTTCCTGCTTTCCTGCAGCTGGTGGAGCGAGGCTTCTGAACTGGGGCATCCGAGGTGAAACTCCTAGAGGCATTTGCTGTTTCGTGGATGGATGTAACAAGACCTAAAGCTTAATGAGAGGCAGTCTGGCCTGTCAGAGTCACCTTTAACATTTCTCCTCTCAAAAGTTTAAGAAAGAAATCGTAACAGAAAGCCTTTCGACTTATTTTTAATTTGACAGAGGCCTAGGTTTATTTGAAGAAGGCAGGTTTATGTGCACACTCACAAACAGAAATATATAAAGATTTACCCCAATACTTTCAGCATTTATCACTAACATGACTAGAAGAAAAAACTAGACCAAGAAATAATGATGTTGTCTCATCTGCAAATGTACTCAGAACTCCTGCAGCTGGTACACCTATGGCTTATATATACCATCCTATAAAATCTACAGGCATGCCTGGGAACTACCTATAATGTCAGGTTATGTGATTAAAGGCTAATCTGCATGAAGGAGAAGCAGCAGAGGAGCCCCGGTGGGCTGAGGCTCCCACCCCTCAGGAGGCCACCGGCCAGCCCCAGGGTGAGGGACGCCGGGGGCCACCTCACAGACTGAGAGAGAACCCCGGTCAAGAAGACGACTCATTGTGGGACATCAGTCACCACTGTCTGTCCCGGCTTCTCATTTATTTGTTTAACGGCATTTCTACCTGTGTCCCAGGGCACAGAGGTGCAAGTGCCAGCGAGGGGAGAAGGGGTCACACCTCCTCACAGCCTGCGCCATGGCTAACAGACGCCAAGCCAGCGTAGCTAGGGCTGGAGATCTGGGAACCAGCTACTGGAAAGGCCATAGGGACTCTCTAGGGACATAGGCCTGGGACAGGGACCCACCTGTGAATGTGCATGAGGGAACTGGGAGACCAGGCCACCTGAGGCCAGTTACTGGTTTAAGTGTCTAAGGACAGGTATGGAGGGATATAGACAGTACGTGTGGACACGTACGGGGTGTAAAGCCTCTGGGGCTTACACAGCGGCTGACAGCCCCCTGGGAGAGCCAGGGGCAGCTACAGACAGACTGGGCAGCCAAGATCAAATAATACACGGATTCATATTACGTACATGCATCTGTGTGTGTGTGTGTGTGTGTGTGTGTGTGTATTTTCCCACTAATGGGTCTTCACCCTGCTCAGCCAGAGAGGGAAGAAGGACCAGGCCATCTGTTCTATTCATAGGGCTACCTGGTTCAGCTACTCCCAACACACAGCAAAGCTTTTTAAGAAACAGGCTTTATTTCTAAACACATGCTCACTTGTGAAATTAGACTCCAAAGTCAGGGGCAACTGTGGAAGACTTAGCTTGCTTAAACTCCAAGATACACAAGTTGTAACTGCTGCTTTGGATATTTGTACTTCATTGACCTAGAAGTAAATATTTCTTGGGAGAAATCTTAAAGGTTTGCCATCCCAGTTAAAAGATGACTGCAATAATACGCTTCACAAATCTCTGGGCCAAATCCCAGACTGGAAGAAGAACAAACACTTAGAGAATGTCAGCACAGATATTAGAAAAAAACCAAAACAAAACAGTATAGTGACCTGGGAAATCTTTCTAAGTATACTTATGCAGTTATTTGCTTTTTTAAATGTATTTTTAATGCAATGTTCACAATATTGTACTTGTGATATTTGTTACCCTTTGTACTGTCTTTTTACCTTAATCTTAGCTCAAATTAGGACACAGGCAAAGCAGTAACAATGTATATTGCTAACCCTGACTGTCCTCCATTGGTAGGAAGGCACCCCAGTTCTGTGCAAAGGCAGACACCAAGAACCAGAGGTTAATTCCAGCAAGCTGCCAGCAGAGCAGGAGTAACTAACTCTTATCAACAGGCTGAAGAAACACGCTCAAGAAGTGAAATTCAGTAGAAGCAAATGGCTAAACTGGAAAGATAAGGCAACTGCCTGAAAGAGTTTTGTAAACTATTTCAAATTTTGAAAGCATTTCATAGTTTGTTTATTTGCTCATGTTATAGAAAGTGATTAGCAATTGTTTCTAAGAATTTTTTATAGAAAATTGTGTTTAGCTATTTGGTATCTCTGAGGAAAAAACTCTATGTTGAAATACTATCAGAAGAGATAAATGTGCTTAACTGCAACAAGGCTGTGAGCTCTGATGCTGAGATCCCTACACAAATGAGTCATGAAGGCTCAGCCTGGAAAAATGCCTCTTTCCACTTTGCCCAGACAAAAAGTGAACTCTGGAGCCCACTGCCCTCAAATACGGGTCACAAGACAACAGTCTTGTTCAGCTTGGGAAATTACGCCAGGGTTATACACCTGCAGACACACAGCTTCCAAAGGGACACTTTGGATCTGCCATGGGACTGGAAATATGGAAGAAGATAAACCCATCAAATGCTGCTTTACCTTAGACTTTCTGCTGTATGCTCCTTACTTTCTATGGATGAAATAAGCTGAATAACTAGAGATAAGCTGCTTACTGATATAGAAAAAACTGCAAAAGCTGCCACCATCAAGTCCTTGGACATCTACAAGTTAGCAAAGAGGCAGTAGGACTTGAATATGCAGCTAGCACCAGCATCATCTCTGTCATCTAGGGCACTTTGCAGTGTCTCTGCAGTTATAACTCCAGCAGAGCCCAGCCATCCTACAAATGAGGCAAGAATGACTCCATGCCTCAAAGCATGGGAAAGGTCTGCAAAAAGGAAAAAAAAAAAAAAAAAAATCCAAAACAAAGAAGAACCTCACAACCAGTTACATAATGATGATTCTGATTTGGTTTCAGCACAAAGTTTACATTTAGCTTCCTCATTCTTTTTCTCCACACTGAGAACGTGTACCAGCTGCTTTATCTGCCCAACTCTGCACAGCCTTCCCCTGTGTGTGCAACGGGCAGCTGAATTCCCTGCTGCCTCCGACAACCATCGCTAGTGTAGACTGCAAAAGCAGAGCAGTGATCTTTAAGCAGATTCCATGACTGCAAAGAAAAAAAAAACCAAACCCACACCCCAAGGATTTCTTCCTTCTTACTTCAGTAGTCTTGAAAATAATGAAAAAAAAAATACTAATTTAAGCAACTGAAAATCCTGAAAAAGTTCTGCTGGAAGGAAACAGAGTCCACCACAAGCATCACTCCAAGGCAGGTCTCCCCTGAAGAGCAGACCACTTCTGAGTTGGACCCGGTCTGCCTTTAGTTGTCATGGGAATGTGGAGAGGAGCCCGACTTGGAAAGTGCAGAGAAGAGTTTTAGCTTTTGAAGGCTACATTGAAAACCATGAACTTCTCCAAGTGAAATGGTTCAGTTATTAAAGTAGCAACACTGAGATGCAGACAGCATGGTTTACTTAACACCCTTTATAATCATGTAAGTTGTCTCTTTTGCACTTTTTTTTTTCCTAAAGTTATGAAAGACTTAAGTAAAATTTCCAGCGGTTTAAGTTACGCACGTAAGTGCTTTAAATACAAACTAGTCCTGATTTCTCAACAGAGCTTTGTTTTTAAAGCATCCAAAGCAGGACCTACATCCACTTGCCCGAGGAGCACCTCACGGGTGCTCCAGGCCAGCTGGAAGGCAGCTACAGCTCATCTACGTTTCCTGTCGAGCGCTGGCTTTGCTGCCTTTCTGCCGTCAGAACAGCGAGCGCTCTCTCTGGGAGCATCACCACAATTAAGAGAAAGTGGTCTCTAAGATCTTTTTTTAAGATCACTTTTTAGGTAACGCGTTTAACCAAATTAGACGGGGGAGGGGAGATACCGATAACACACCGAACCACAGGGTGACGGGGGAAGTTTCTGTCCGCGGGGCTGCAGGGGACCCGGGACAGTCTCTCGGGGAGCTGTCACCGCTCCCCCGGCACGGAGGTTGTACCGAGCCCCCTCTCGAGCCGCAGGGGGACCGGGGACATGTGGCAGGGCTGGGGGTGGGCGACCTCGGCCGCTTCTTCACACGGGGCCACGCAACCGACCGCGGCGGTAGGCTCTTACCCTAAATACTCGTTTTTCCCCCCTTTTTTCCTGCCCGGTACTCACGGCCTCGCCGGTTCTCCGGCTCCCCCTGGATTCCGCGGCCCTGGCGGCGGCCGAGGCGGCGCCGGAGCGCGTCCAGATGCGGCGGCTGCTGCCGTTGCCGAGCGAGGAGGACTCCAGGGAGATGAACTCGGAACTGGAGTTCATTAGCTCGAAGGGGGACCGGGGGCGGCGGCGACTGTCGCGGGTGGCCGGGCCGACGGGGCGGGCGACGCTGCTCCGCAGGACCACCATAGCGGGGCAATGGAGGGAGAGGCGCGTCGCCCTCCCTCCGGATCCCTCCGCTTCGCCGCCTTCCTGCCTTCCTTCCGCCCGCACCGAGGACCGCACCGGCGCGGCTCACCACCCTGCCCCCCGCTGCGCGCCCTCCCGAAAGCCGGCGGGACGCCCACCGCCCCGCTCTTCCCCCACCGGCCGCTTAGTCCCAGCCCCGCGCGGCGGAGGGACACAGGCCGTGCGGAGGCCGTTCGATATTTTTGGCGCGTAAAAGTTGGAGCAGGCTGTTTTGCCGGCGCGAGATTGGCCCGCCGGCGCGCGCCGCCCCCGCCCCTTCCACCGCTTCCCGCCGGCAGGGGGCGGGGCCGCCGAGCTTGCCGGGCGCCGCCGCTTAAAGGGGCCGCTCTCCTGTGCGGCGGTGGCCGCTTCCTCGTCCCCGCGCACCCCGCCGGAGGGGTTCCCGGGTGAGGGGGGACGCGCCTCCCGCCCGCCGCTCCGCCGGTGCCTGGGAAGTGCCTGAGGCGAGCCGGGATGGCGGCCCCGCCGCGCGGCCGCGTTTCCTCGGGGAAGGCGTAGCCCGTGGCTCCCGCCGTGCTCAGCACTTCCTGCGCCGCCCCCACACATCCCACCCGCCCCCCGCCCCGGCGAGGCCGGCCATGGCGCGGCCGGCGGCCGCCTACGAGGCGGCAGTGCCGCCCCGCCCCGCCTGCGCCTACACCAGCTGCTACTGGTAAGGGCCGCCCGGTGGCCGTGGCGGGGGGCGGGCGGGCGAGCGACAGCTTCTCTCCCACCACACGCTCAGTGAGGCGGGAGCCTTGAGGCGAGACACCCCCCACACGCTCCGTGAGGTGGACTCACAGAAGCACAGAATGGTAGGGGTCGGGAGGGACCTTCGGAGATCATCTTGTCCGACCCTCCCTGCGAAAGCAGGGTCACCCAGGGCAGGCTGGGCAGGAACGCGTCCAGGTGGGTTTTGAATGTCTCCAGAGAAGGAGACTCCACCACCTCTGCGGGCAGCCTGTTCCGGGGCTCTGTTACCCTCGAAGTAAGGAAGTTTTTCCTTATGTTGAGGCAGAACTTCCTGTGTTCCAGCTTGTGTCCGTTTCCCCTTGTCCTGTCACCACGCACAACTGAGAAGAGCCTGACCCCATCCTCTTGACACCCGCCCTTTAGATATCGATAGGCATCGATGAGGTCCCCTCTCAGTCTTCTCTTCTCCAGGCTAAACAGACCCAGGTCTCTCAGCCTTTCCTCTAAGAGAGGTGCTCCATTCCCTTGATCGTTTTTGTAGCCCTTCACTGGACTCTTTCCAGTATTTCCCAGTCCTTCTTGAACTGGGGGGCCCAGAACTAGACACAGCTCCTCTCCAGTCCCCCCCCATCATGAGGCAATAATAAATCAATTCTTGTGTTTTACAGCGAAGAAAACGTTTGGAAACTTTGTGACTACATCAGGAGTCAGGATCAATACCCTTTAGAAGAATTTTATGCTGTTTTCATATCCAATGATAGGAGGATGGTGAGTTGATGAGATGTCATCTAAATGCAGCTATGGTGGGATTCAGGCTTTTGGACCGCAGCCCAGCGTGGGCGAGACATGGTCCCAAGCCTTCGGACTGCAGCCCAGCGTGGGTGAGACGTGGTCCTAGGCCTTTAGACTTCAGCCCAACCCGTAAGTGAGACATGGGCCAAAACTCTCCTGTAGCTCACTTTGGCTCTGAGGTGTGGAAACCTCACCACGTGAGATCTTTCAGTTATCCGATGTGTTGAGGACCATGGGAAGAGTCACGGTGTCCCTATGAGCTGTGGGGGAGGCCTTCCCCATAACCTGTCACTTCAGGAGAATGATTGTATTGTGTGGTCCAGACTAGAATCGCTGACTTTATGCTCCTGAAAGACAAAATTTTCTGACTGCAGCACATATTTAAGTTGATGAAATGTGTAGGTTAGCAAAGAACTAACCAATTAACCCAAAAGTAATCTGTATTAATCTGAAACGCTTTATTCACTTCAGATTTATTCACATATAACTTTCAGATTCCACTCTGGAAGCAGAAATCGGGACATGGAGATGAGCCTGTTGTCTGGGTAAGGCATTCTCTTCTCTCTTTCAGTAATTTCAAGTGTGTGCTTCTGTAGTTGATAGCTGTAGTGTCAGCCGCCTTCACTGTAACAAACTGTCCCATCTGAAACAGGCCCCATCCCTGAAAGTGCTCAAGGCCGGGTTGGATGGGGCTTTGAGCAACCTGCTCTAGCGGGAGGTGTCCCTGCCTGTGGCAGAGGAGTTGGAACTCGATGATCTTTAAAGTCCTTTCCAACCCAAAGCATTCTATGATTCTGTAACTTTTTTACTGTGAGGGTGATGGAGCACTGGAGCAGGTTGCCCAGAAAGGCTGTGGAGTCTCTATCCCTAGAGATATTTAACAGCTGTGTGGACTCAGTCCTGGTCAGCTGGCTCTAGGTCAATCCTTGAGCAGAGGGGTTGGACAAAGTGACCTCCAGGGGTCCTTTCCAACCTCAACCATTCTATAATTCTCTATTAATACTTATTATCCTTTAACAACAGATTTATAAAGAGCCTAAATCTGGTGCTCCTTTCTACCATTCATAGTAAATTAACAGTGAGACAGTCACTAAAATCTACAGGTGAAAAACCTTGACATTGGTAAGAGTACATAACAGATTTGTGAAAATTACTATCTGGACATTATTGAAGCTCCTGGCTTTGTGGAATTTTAAGTAGATGTCTGTACATGTAAGAAGTAGATGGATGAAAATATCCATGAAGGCCTGACAGAGGATAGAAAAAGGCAAACAATATGTGTATTCAGGTGTCAGCAATTAAACTGACCATAAATGGTGGCTTTGGAGTGTCATTTGATCAATTAATGTAATTCAGTAATTGCCACTACAGAATTCCTTTCAAATATGTATCATTACAGAGTTCTTTGCATTATCTGGCATGAAAAAAGTCTGTTTCTTGGCACAGTTTTTTTTTCTGAAATTCTGCAAAATAATGTGCAAACTTCTGAAGTTCTGTGATTTCTGAATCATTCATTCTCTCCCAAAATATTGGTGTATTTATAGTACAGAAAACGTTTAGTTTAGAAAGAGATCCAAGTGTTATGAAGATGATCTAAAAAGGACTAGGAGAGTCCAGAAAGGCCACCGCAGAATGTGGATTACCCATAAAAATTCACAAATCGAAAGGTGTTTTAACTTTGTTTCAGTGGATTGTAGGATATGTAAAGCTCGTAGTTAGTTTTTCTTATACTCTGTAACAGATTCTGCTAAATATTGTTGCATACAGTTGTATATGTATCTTGGTCTGGCAAAATAGCTTGCCCAAGATCTTTCTCATTCCAATCCCCTTGTGGTTTTGTTTTATATTGGAAGTGTCAAAAGACAGGGCTTCAAACTTTTGTCAGTGGATTTAATGTCAGCTTTAGTAAGCTGCTAACAGCTACCTTCAATTTAAGTTTGGGAAGCAGCAGTGTACATACCTGACACCTACCATAAGTAACTCCGGTGTCTCCAAACCTCCACCACACCTGTGTTTCTTACAAGTTAAGGAATAAAACTGTACCTCGTAGCCTAAGTGTCAAGACAAAATAGTCACCTTGAAAAGGTGGGGTAATAGTACCCACAGGCGTTTTTTTCCCAGCTTCAAGAGCTACAACAGGAATTCCTCTTACTCCTGCCATCCTCTTGACAGGAGCCGTTGGCTGCTTCATTCAGTTGAATGCTGTTTTTCCAGGTGCTTCTGGCAGCCAAAGACTCGGCACTCAAATTCACAGACAGTGTTACTGCAACAGGTACAACATCTCTTATTAGAAGAGATCACTGGGTAATCTTAATGTTACGGTATCATCTGTTGTTTGGAGTTTATATTTAGGACTGGGTCTAAGACAAAAATACTTATCCCACTCAGCTTTTTTTTTTGTTTTGATGTGGAACATGAAAGAGATTTGCTGTTTTCTTAGGAGTAGCATACACTTTAGCTTACAACCAAGGAGGCAGCAAAAGAACGAGGAAGATAACAAAGTTTCTTGAAAGGCACCATGGGCTTGACGGGCATTAGGAAATCTTTCTACTGTTGCCAGAAGTGTTACAGGTTTAATACTTCAAGGGCAGAAAACAGGAGTTAAAGAAAGGATCTGTAGCTTCTGCTTCCAGAAAATGTTTGGGTTTTTTTTAACTCCCTTTGCCAGTTTCTCATTAACGGGTATTTAACTAAAGGCAATGACCCTTTTTCCTAGGACTACCATGTTATTCTACTTCATGTTGCCAGTGGGGAGCAGAACTTCATTTATGATCTTGACACTGTGTTGCCGTTCCCGTGTCCTTTTGACATGTACAGCGTGGAGGCCTTTCGGTTGGATGACAGCCTTCGTCCAGAATTTCACAGGTGATGACACAAAATACAAAGGCCGTGAATGTTATTTCATGAAATCCAAGTTGAAGTTCTCTTTGTGGATGTGTATTGACAAGAGGGTTTTTGTTTGTTTTTTGGGGTTTTTTTTTTTGCTATACTCCAGTAAAATAAATGGACTGTGTTATTTTTCTAAAGCTCTTTATCTTAGTCATCAAAAGCCCTTTTCTGCTGTAGTTTCTTGTTAACTAGTTAACTGCTTGGGACAATATTGCTGATTTATGTATTTAATGAAATTAATGCTCCTTGATGGAAGGAAAGGACTCTTGTTCTAAGTGACTAATGCAGTATTGTATACACGCGTCTTTTGATACAATTTAATGTTATTATTTAGGAAAATCAGAATGATTCGAGCAGATTTGTACTTGAAGACGTTTGCTTCAGACAGATCTCATATGAAAGATGCAAATGGGAAATGGCAGAAACCTCCTCCTTCATACCCTTGTATTGAAACTGAAGGTAAGCTGCCAGAGCTCCTTTTTCCTGCTTACAGTGTTGAATGACATAGCCCAAGATGTACACAAGAAATAAATACGCTTCCATAACGTGGCCGGAAGCACATCCAGCTACCTTATTTCACATGGGGAAAAAATAGGGCTATGAAGCATTTGGCACTTCCTTTTCTGCACATGTGAAGTCTAGCATGCCTCCTGGCATTTAAACATTAAATTATCAAACAGTAATTACTGATCTTCATAAACTGAGCAGAGAATGAGAGGTAAGTGATACTGTTCTCTTGTTACAGCAGGGAACTGAAGCAAAGGGGCCAAATAACTTGCTTAGGGGTTGCAAAGTGAATTTTTAATGCACTGATTATACCACACATTAGCTGGTAGGTCCCATCCTGCCAGAGCAGGTTATTGTGACAGGAGGAAGCATTCAGGCTCTGCTCAGTGCGCTGGGTTTGCCTGCACGGGATGTTTGAGGTCTCACTACCAGGTGGATGGACCCGAGGACACTTAAAGGCAAACTGGCAAGTCAGCACATTTATCCCCAGGCCCCTTAAGCCTCTTTTAAAGCGATAGTCTCAGTAATAGCCTCCAAGGCAAGCAGAGAGAGAAGTTCAGACTTGCCATCTCTTCTATGCTATAGAGCTGCTTAAACCATTCTTATCACACAGCACTTCAGCTTATGCTAATCATGTGTTTGGCAAGCTGGCTAACATTTGCCATGTGTGTGTTTGTTCTGTCATTTTCTTCCCAGATAAAGAAAACATGGTGAAATTTTGTTTTGAAAGAGTTTCCTTGTTACTGTTCTGCATGTTTGGTTTTGTTGCTTTTTTAATAATGCATTACTGCTATGTGTTTATGTTAGAGAAGGCAGGGTCATGTTTTGTTTGTAGGTCCACATTGTGGTTTTAAGTTGCTGGGAAGTTAATTCTCAGTCTTTGCTTTGGCTTTTAAGGAAGCTTGGTGTTTCACACTAGAGTAGAAATGAATTACGAATGTGGGAAGGAGCACAGATGTAGTCTCATTGTGAAGCTTTAGGTGTTTTCTAGACAATCTAGGTTATGAAGCACCTTAAATTCTATGTCTTGGTCCTTATCTCAGTAAAGTTTTATACAAATGTCAGGTAGCAAGTGGAGAATGCCTGAACTGCAATTCACAGTTCACTGTTAGCTGGAGCCTCCTGGGTGCTGAGAATGTTTTGCCTGTGGAAAACCTTATTGTTGTGATAGTTGAGAGCTAATAAAAGTGTGAGGAATCCAGATTAGGCCAGACCAGGAAGGTGAAAAAATTCTAATTCAAATCAGGAGAGTAGAAAACATTATTTGTAGATAGTAAGTTACAGAATGACTCAAACAGTTGCAGATGTGTACACGTACCTTCCAGCTGTAGTGAATGACTCCACAGCAGCAAACCCTGTAACTCTCCCTGTATCTCTCTCACTTGGGTAAGTTTTACCTCACTGATAAGTAGCACCCCCACGGTCTCAACCAACCTCCAGATTGTCTCTCTGATGTTGTTCAGACAGTGAAAGATACATAGATCTTCACTCCTCTGATGCTTCATTTCATTACTCTGTACCTTGCCATGCTGAAAGGAACATCCAGGTGTCATCCAGTCCAACACCTTCTCAAAGCAAGGCTTCCTTAGGGTCTGTCCAGTCTAGTCTTGAACACCTCCAGGGATGGAGATGCACGACCTTTCTGGGCAATCTGTTCGAATATTTGACCGCTGTCATGGTTAAAAAAATAAAATAAAGTAATTCCCTAGTATGTAATCAGAATTTCCCATGTTCCAACTTGCTATTTTTGCTTCTTGTCCTGCAGCCAGGCTCCTCCAAGAAGGCTCTGGCTCCATCTTCTTTGTGTCCTTTGGTCAGGTAGATGTAGACAGCAGTAAGGTCTCCC
>KZ506422.1:83905-125297 GCA_002844005.1 Limosa lapponica baueri
AACAAAACAACCCCAAACCAACCAACTAAACAAAAAACCCTCAAACTCTCAGTATCTCATCAGAACTCACATGGTAAGCCTTAACCTCTTGCAACTGGCTCTGCTCTAGCCCTTTCCCAGAGCTGACCCTCTGTTTCCTACTAGTCTTGCTCTGGTGCCGTGGGTGCCAGGAGGAGTTGGAAATCCAACTGGGGGCACGGTGCTTTCCCACCCAGCCCTATCCTCAAAGACATCTGCTGGGACGTGCAGGCCTGAGCTGCAGCAGACTCCCCTGCTCCTACCTGCTGAAAAAAACCAGGGGCAAGTCTGGTATTTTGTTCAAATAATAAACATGGAGAAGATGCGATTTGGTGCACAGATTCATCATTCTAGAGCTGGCGAGCCCAGCCTGGGGTTTTCTTTTAAGTCTTCTTTCCACAAATTAATGAGGTCTGATTCTGCTTAGTTTATGAGTCCTCAAAGCCCCATCCAGCCTGGTCTTGAACACTTCCAGGGATGGGGCATCTACAACTTCTCTGGACAAGCTGTTCCAGTGTCTCACCACCCTCACAGTAAAGAATTTCTTCCTAATATCTAATCTAAATCTCCTCTCTTTCAAAACTGTTACCCCTCATCCTATCACTACACTCCCTGATCCCTCCTGATCTCTCCTGTAGGCCCCCTTTAGGTACTGGAAGGCTGCTTTAAGGTCTCCCCAGAGCCTTCTCTTCTCCAGGCTGAACAAACCCCAATTCTGATCTCAGTTTGTCTTCATAGGAGAGCTGCTCCAGCCCTCTGGTCATTTTTGTGGCCCTCCTTTGAACCCAGTCCAACAGATCCATGTCCTTCTTATATTGGGGGCCCCAGAGCTGGACAGAGCACTCCAGGTGGGGTCTCACCAGAATGGAGTAGAGAGGTAGAATCGCCTCCCTCAACCTGCTGGCCACGCTTCTTCTGATGCAGCCCAGGATGCGATTGGCTTTCTGGGCTGTGAGCGCACGTTGTTGGCTCATGTAGTTTTTCATCCACCAAGCTTTTCTTGTTGCCCTTGACATCCCTGGCCAGATTTAACTCTATCAGGGCTTTAGCTTTCCTAACCTGATCCCTGGCTGCTCGGACAATTTCTCTATATTCCTCCTGTCCTTGCTTCCACCCTCTGTAGGCTTCCTTTAGCCGTTTGAGTTTCTCCAGGAGCTCCTTGTTCATCCACGCAGGCCTCCTGGTGTTTTTGCCTGACTTCCTCTTTGTTGGGATGCATCACTCCTGAGCTTGGAGGAGGTGATCCTTGAATACTAACCAGCTTTCTTGGGCCCCTCTTCCCTCCAGGGCTTTGTCCCATGGCACTCCACCAAGCAGATCTCTGAAGAGGCCAAAGCCTGCTCTTCTGAAGTCCAGGGTAATCAGCTTGCCGTGCATTCTCCTCGCTGCCCTAAGGATCTTGAACTTCACTATTTCATGGTCACTGCTCAAGGCCTCCCTTGAGCTTCACATTCCCTACCAGCCCTTCCTTGGTGAGAGAACAAGGTCCAGCACGGCACCTCTCCTGATTGGCTCCTCTGTCACTTGGAGAAGTCATCAACACATTCCAGGAATCTCCTGGATTGGTTATGCCCTGACATGTTGTCCCTCCAACAGATATTCAGGTGATTGAAGTCCCCAACGAGGACCAGGGCTTGTGAACATGAGGTTGCTCCTGTCTGTCTATAGAGGGCCTCATCTGCTCAGTCTTCCTGGTCGGGTGGCCTGTAGCACTCAGTGATGTCACCTGTCCCTGCCCTTCCTTTAATGCTGTCCCATAAACTCTTAGTTGGCTCCTCATTCATCCTCAGAGGGAGCTCCATGCTCTCCAGCTGGTCACTGACACAAAGTGCAACACTCCCTCCTCTTCTCCCCTCCCTGTCCTTCCTGAAGAGCTTGCATCCTTCCATTCCACCACACCAGTCATAGGAGGAGCTATCCCACCATGTCTCCACGATGCCAAGAAGATCATAGCCCTGCAGGCATGCGCAGTCTCTTAACTCCTCTCCATCTCATACTGCGCCAGTGCCATCTACTGACTGGTTCTTAGACCATCCGCTCTTCACTTCCGTTCTTGTTTGCTTTGTTAAAACGTTTTCTCCTTCCATTAAACTTCTCTGATGGACTGTGTCATGCTGGAAAACAGGGCTCCCAGTCTACCAGCAAGCAAGAGCTGTTATCTGCTGCTAATTGTTCTTGACCTACAACAGCAAATTGCTTGGCTTGTGTTATTTTAAATTCTTCCATAGTCAGGCAGAAACAGTCTGCCAGACTCGCTTCAGCAGCAGGAAGATGCTTGGCTGGACGTAAGGATTTTCAACGTGCAGAGCCCAAACAAGTGAACAAGAAAAGAATTAGGGGCCAGACTTCGGAAGTGGTGAGAGCTGGGATGAGGCAAATGGCAAAGCTGTGCCATAGTGTGGATGTGGTGCAAACAGCGGGCTTTGGGAGCTGGATTATGGCTGGCACTGCTGGGGCTGAGATTCCCGAACGTCGTCTTCCCTTCCTCGCTTACGCTGTCCATAATGGTAAGCCTAATTACACAAGGTTTTTGCAGTTGAAGCAAATTCCATCCTATGGATTTTACAATCCATTCATTAGAGCCTGCTCTTGTTTGGTTCTTAATCCTTAAATGTGCACATGAATAATCCATGTTAAAATAAATACTTAAATGCAGCAGGAAAGCTATAACAGTAAATCCAATGGCTCTCCCACTCTGTTCTTTAAACTCATTCTCTTCCAGTTTTCTTTTAATGGGCATTTAAAAAGATTATTTGCACAGATTGTCAGTGAGCACATAAAACAACAAGCCCACGGATGTTTGTAGTCAGAGCTGAATAGGCTGAGGACTTGGAAGCCTCTGATCAGCATGGTTCTGAGTCAGCAAAGCTTGTACCGGGCCAGCTCCAGAGAAAGGATGTATGAGGCACCTAAACCCAAAACTGCCCACCAGAGTTTTCCACTGAGCTCTCTGGGATCCACACAGACGACAAAATGGTTTGGTTTCTTCCTCTCCTGCAGGGGTCAGAGCAGATCAAACTCCTGGCAAAGAGCAGTCACGGTTACTTTTCTCTTGAAACTATGGCATTTAACTTTTTCCCCCTCTGACTTCATTCAGTGGTTCAGGATTCTGAAAAAAAAGTGTGTGCTCCCAGCTTAGGCTTGTGCCCTTCTTTGCCTGAGCATCCCTCTAGGCTGCGGGCTGGGTTACCTCGAATGTTTCCGCTGGTCCATGTATTCCAGTGGGGCCGGTGTACAGCAAGGACAAGGCTCAGGGCTGGAAGAAAAGCAAATGCAGAGCAAATACTGTAGTCTGGGGGGTAACAAATTGTTGGTTTGCCAAGGGGCTAATCACTTCTGAGGGACATGGGGCAACTTCCAATTACTAACTGCTGCTCCCATCCGGTTCCTCCATAGTCAGTCAAAAGGTGACTTTGGTTCAGAACTTAGTGGGGGAATAATACCTCCCCTGCTTTGGAGTGATCAGATTTGTGTGAATGTGGGAAGACTACATGCTCCTGTTGCATTGCAGTTCCCTGTGTTGGCTGTTATTTGCACTCCAGTTCTCTGACGCTACTTGACCCTTTGAGGATGCTGTTGGAGGGAGAAATCTTACTCTTTCCTACGCATGCTGGTTTCTCATGGCTAAGGATGTTTACTGATCCGGTAATGTCATTATTGCCGTGGGCAGAGAGGGGAATCAGGGGCAAAAGCAACATTTCAGAGACTGGAAATAGATGTTTTTGTAGCACCGTGCAATTTGCAGAATCTTGCTGGACTGTTGCTCAGCGAGTGTGTATGAACTCGTCACTATTTTGAACTGAACTATCAAAGAGGGGGTTTGGGGCATTTTCGTGATAGATGTATACCTGTGCTACAGAAACTGCATCAGGAACTTAAATATTTCCCTTTTCTGGTCCTTTTTTAGACTCCAAGATGAACTTGGATGATTTCATCAGTATGAATCCCAAAGTGGGATGGGGCTCAGTGTTCCGCCTCCCAGACTTCGTGCATCGATTTGGCAGCCAGACCGATTACAGCTATTCCTTGGAAGGACAGTGAAGTGAACAAAGTTCTCCCTGCTTCTGTTTTGAGTGGGTGTGTTTAGTTTTGCTGCTCTTACATTGTATTTATGGTTTACATTTCTTTACACGGAATAAGCATTTGGGCAAATAGAATACCCAGTCAGAAATATCGTGAACTGAATAAAAACTTTTATTTTGATTATGTAAGAATGAACTTGGGTTTTAATATGTCAAATCAAAGGCAGACATCCCACTGTAAGCATATTACTTCTCCATCTACTGTGCCCAAATTGAAAAGAGCATTTACATGCTGTTAAGAAAAGCTTTGGGAAAAATGTATACATAAAATACTGAACAATGTAGCTCAAACTGTTAAATGTTGACACATCTTAGAAGTGAGATACAGTATATTTTCTTTATGTTATGATTTCTGTCACATAAACAGAGGGTGCAGCTCAGGTTAGTCACTGACTTTATCAATTACGCTTATTTAGCAGAAGCCTAAAGGCCAGACCCACAGAGGGAGTACAATCTTGAACTCCCAAGCACTGTGTAAAACCAGGTAAGTGTCTTGGCTTCTGTGCTGTACGAGGGGAGGATTAAATGCCTGTTGTTTCAGTTCAACTGTCCTCGTGCTGACTGTTGCTGGAAGATGTAGTTGCTTTTCCTCCGTGCCCTGGCTGCGTGTTCTCACCTGCCCCCGTGGGCTCGCACTTGGTGTTTGTCTGGCCCGGTGCTAATCTGGGGTAGGAAGCTAAACTGACAGAAAGCAAAGGGGATTTTTTTTTTTTCTGCCTCTCAGCTCCTTGAACTGGTTTGCCACGAGGTCAGACAGCTGCTCGTGCTGGTGTAAGGAAATCAGGAGGAACATATGGTTGGGGGGAAGGGAATGAGAAAGCCTCCCCCATACAGGGTCACTTGCTGCTGAATTTCCTCAGAGGTGACATCAAGCTGCATCCTTGCAGGGGAAGCCAGGAAAGCCGTCACATGGACTGGGGGTTTGGAGCAAAGTCTCCCACGTCTTAGAGGAGTGTCGTAAACATGGCATTACAGAAATAGGCTAAAAATGGGGTATTTGATTCTCTGGTTTTAGACCTGTTCTACTTTACATACTAGCATATCATAGAATCACAGGCTGGTAGAGTAATTCAGGTTAGAAGGGTCAGGCGGTCTCTAGTCCAATCTCCTGTTCAAATCGGGTCACACCAGGCTGCTCAGGGCTTTACCCAGTCAGGTCTTGGAAACCTACTGGGATTGAGACTACAATAAACATTTCTGGTGGACTTCAGTCTTGTTGAAGGAAAATACAGCAGAGCTTTGACGTATTAAGGGATCATTGTATTTGTAAGTATAGAAAAATAGAGAAACTTCAAAGATGCTTGTATATATATTACTGTTATATAGGTTATTGTTGTATACATATTCTATTACTCTATTTCCCATCATTTCCAGAGAATTTTGTCAGCATGTTAGCAGCAGAGACAGACCACTGAACGACTGTGGGATTGATTCACTTCATCCAGACATGTCTCTTTCTGTGTCACAAGGTCTGGCTGAATGTAGGAACTTACACTTTGTGTCGCCAGATGCAGCGCAGCTGGTTGGCTGTGCAGATGGGCAGCTGCCACATGGATTCCTTGGGTGCCAGCACAGACTATGGATAGGAGGTCAGTTGTCAGGGCACTCGTCTGTGGAGTGGGAGAGTTGATCTGTAGCTTCTGTCTCTGTGAACCAGCTTCACCAGAAGCAATTGAGGTGATGTAACTTGGGATTTCTGATAAACGGGTGCTCAGAGCTCTACCAAGAGGAGGCAGCTCTGGATTCAACCAGATACACCTGTGTAAAAGGTCTGATTTGTTGGTGATTGGATGAAATGGCATCTTTTTCTGCCTGGCACTGATGTGGCAGGCATGCTTTGAGTGAGTGAAGATGTTACTTAGTATTATTGAGTGATGTGAAACCTGTTCATGAATGTGCCTGGCAGCAGAAATTTGCCTGCTGAGCCCTACATAGATGCTAACCCAGAGTCCGGGGCACTGCATGCACTGCCCAGGCTGGACAACAGAAGAAGCGAAAATTTAAAGATCCACATTTTAGATGAACAGGTTACCTTAAGCACTTTGTATTCTTCAATTTAGTGACTGAATCTCCTATACACGGAGTTCCTGTGCATTGCTCAACAGACTCTTTAAGTTGTTGCAGAACATTAGGGTCTCATCCCTCTGCACTTGAGCACGTCACTTGGTTTAAATACTGAACTGCCATCCTTAGCTGGTGTCCGGTTCTGAAATCCGTGACACACTCCCTTTAGTGAGGCTTAGGCACAAGAATTTGCCTGGTTTAATCTGGTTCCAGAAGGCTGTTAAGGAAAGCAGAATATACACATTTTTTAAGAAATCAATGTGAAGACACAGTCCTTTTTCTCTCTAATCATTCTGAACAGATGCTTAATTTTACATGTAGCAGGCTGGGTGTGTGTGATGATAGCTTTTCTATAATTAACAATCTTTTTGTAGCTCGTGTAAAAAGTTGTCATTCCAGAGGGATAGGTAAAAGCCAGAGAACGGTTTCATTCAGTGCTGAGGGTGCTGATATTGTGGTGCTGTCTCTGTTGCCCTTCAAGCCTGGTGGCATTTCATCACCTTTTCAGAAGGTGTACTATCAGCAAGCCAAAATTCAGGAATACACCAAGTGCTCATTTAGGGCCCCAAATACAAGGAGCTACTTGCTTCACCCCATACGTATGGGGTATACCATATGGCAGGGCACGACTCGGTGGTCCTCAGGTGGTCCTCAGGTACAGCTCCAGGCTGGCCAGTACGGCCACCCAACCAAAGCAAGCACTGCTCTGGGGAGAGCCTCGCTCCTTGATGCAGGGGAGCTGGGCTCATCCTACTGTGAGACAGGAAATAACACGAAGCTTTGATGTTACTGCAGCCTGGTTTGCTGGGGTGCAGTGGCACAGCATGTGCTCACCTCTGCTCTGTGTGGCCCCTTGAGATTTATAATCTTCCCTCTGTCCAGATGATGTCCCAATGTGTTCAGCACAAAGATGAGCTTTTTATTTGCACTTTCAGTACAACGATTTCTTTGTGCAGGTTAGCTTCCTGTTCCTGTTCAGCCTTCTTCACCTTGTCCCTTCCAACAGCGAAGCCCTTCTGTCACCCAGTTGTTATTACAGCATTTATTTGCTGAGAGCCCTTGTGCGGTGGCATTTTGGACTAGGTCACCCTTGAGTCAGGCATTGACCAAAGCGAGGAGAAACTCCCCCGCCCTCAGGTGAGTTACTCACAATCCCACGGTCTCCCAGCTCCTGTATTCTGTTGGTCACTGGAAATTCTCCAACGCTTTTACTTCTAGACGTGTCAGGGCAAGACCCCCGTAGCTTTATACTCATAACAGTGGGACATCCTGTCTCACAGGTAGTTCCTCTCGCCTCCATCAGGTTATTGATGCAGCAAGCTGCACACCCGTGTCTCTCCTGCATTTGTCTCCTCTTTGCTGATGCTTTTTAGTTAATAATACAGTTTACTTAATAGCTGACCTCTCTTATTTGCCTTTTGGGGACTTTAGACAAAAACCTGGCCATATTTTTGGCGTGCATTTGCTTGGTCAGCGCGTTTCTGCAAACATAAATGCTGGGACCGTTTTGAGAAAATACCATTTCCCAGTCGGCCAGCAGAGAGAGCAGTCAGCATTCGGTGGAGGTGCAGGTTGGGACGCGGAGCCAGAGGCGCTTTCCTGCACGAGGAGCTATTACAATTAAAAACCAGTAATTCTCACAGCAGTGCAGAGGTGATCTGTATCTTGCAAGGCTGTGGCTAATGGGTTATGTATTGCCCTTGACACCCTGAGTCTAATGTCAGTGCAAGTCCTCCCTGCACATCAAGGACTATATACGAGCATTGTCGAAGCACCTACCCATTTTGGGAGATCTGTTCAGCCTCCATAATCCCTGCCGAAATGGGTGCATGACACCTTAGATTATCAAACTAATTGCTTTGTTATCAATATAT
This sequence comes from Limosa lapponica baueri, assembly GCA_002844005.1. Taxonomy (NCBI): domain Eukaryota; kingdom Metazoa; phylum Chordata; class Aves; order Charadriiformes; family Scolopacidae; genus Limosa; species Limosa lapponica. Next base: position 91,944 of record KZ506422.1, read on the forward strand.
GAATTTCAGGGGCTAAATTTAGGCAGCTGATCTGTGCCATTAACTGCAGGGGGGCACCAGGGTGCATCTGTATGAATCAGATTCCAGGATGAGAGCCCAGGTTGGGACATTTTGACATGCAGGGCCTCCTCAACCCCTCATTGTCCAGCCAGAGCCTCGTGCGGGTGCTGAGGCACTGTTGCTCTCCAAACACTCATCTCTGGGGTCCACTTTTCTTTTGTTAGAATAACTTTGGTCCAATTTTTTTTCATTTTACAGTGCTGTAGTTTTTTCCCCCACCTTTTCAGCAAATGTGGGTTGTGAACTAAGTGACCTGAGAAAGCTGTAGCAGGGAATAGGCAGGAGGTGTGAAAATCCCACCGTGTCCCTGCAGTAGTCACAGTTACCTCCCACTCGGTGCCTTGCAGAACCATTACTGAGACACCATCCATGACCCAGGTGGTGGCTGTCCCCTGCGACTGGCGGGAGCCACACTGCCAGAGGGGAGGACCAGCAAAGCAACGCTTCACACATCACCCAGCTGAGCAGATGACTCTGAGTTTGGTGGAGTTGCCCTCCTACGACACTGTGGATGCGCAGGCTTGAAGAATCTCATCTCCTTTTGTGGTGAAACCTGTCTGGACGTCTGCCTCTCTTCAGGTAATTACCTACTTAGAAATTTGAGGGAAGGAATGCTGGTGATTTTCTTCTCCCTTCTGGCTTTCTCCTTATGCAGGAGTTGGCCCAGTTGAGGCCCAGGCTAATGAAGCATAGCGAGTGTCTAGAGGCATCTGCTCAGGTTCTCTCGGCAGCTGCATGCACCCTTCCCCATGGAGCTCGGCTCTTGCTGCAGGTTTTCCTTTGCGATCATGGAGTCGGAAGCAAAGTGGTCCGTGCAAATGCAGCCCTTCAACAAGCTAAGTGCAGCTGCAGCAGTGGTTCTGGAAAATCTCTCCAGTTTGACCTAAGATAAACAAACATGGTTGCTTAAGTATCCTCAATGTTTCCTTATACTTACAGTAGGAAATACCTTGGATACTGAGGGCAGCTAAAACAAATCTTACGTGGTTATCTAAGGCCTCTGGCAAGTCCCTGAGCTTCTGAGTGAGCTAAGCCACTTCCTAGGCATGAGGCGTACCGAGCTTCATCTTATAGTGATTAAAACAAGCATTGAAAGGACCTGAGCCGTGGAGTGTCACTCACACAGTCCGGGTGAAGTGGCGTTATTCACCTGAAGCTCATCTCGAGTGTCTGGCGCTGGAACAGAGGGATGTGAGCAGGGTGTTTCCGACAAGCTGGATTCCTGACATCATATTACTTAAAAGCAGGAAATGCTCATTTGGCCCGGTTCAGTGTCATACTGGCCTTCCCAAGCAAGGCTATATCTGGAACCCAAACACTGCAATAAGGCGGGAATCATTATATGTTATTTTTTTTTAAACGGCCTACACACCGAGAAGATGGTAGTTATCTCAGCCTTCCCTTCTTTTTAGTATGCAATTGTGGCGGCGTGCTTCCCACCGTCCCGGCTTGGCTGCTGAAATGGCAGCGCACCAGCTCCGCGCTGTGAGCCATCCCGAGAAAACCTTCTGCCTGCGGCTTTTAACCATTTCGCTGTAAAGCTCCCTCCGCTTCCCCCGTTTCTAAACTGCTGGGGTGAAGCAAGGGTTTCCAAGTCCTTGTTTACAGCCCGTGTAATCAGCTCAGCTATTTATACTGTACTCCTCGCAGAGCACTTTGCTGTATGAAACGGTCACAGTTATATTTATACCAGTGCAAAAACAAAGTCATCACAAATCGAGGAGGCGACATTCAGAGTATTTTTTTCCCTGCTACGTGACGCTGTTTCTCCGGCAATTCAAACTTTTATCAGGCAAAGTCCTAGGGAGAAAATCCAGCCCTCTGTAAGTCAAGGATCCCGCCGGCGTTTACCTGTGCTTGGTTTTTTTTGGTCTTGAGTGAAGTAAATGCAATTATTTAGTCAAGTAGCGCCTACCAGCTGCTACCTCGGTATGAATATGCGGCGCTGCCAGTGAAGTCCATAGAGTTGTCTTAGTACAACTGAAAGCAGAGTTTGATCCGCTCTGCCAGCGGTACTAAAAATACCTTTTAATATGCTAAGGTATGTGTCTGGCCAGAAGTTGTTTTCAAATGCATGGTTCCATGGAATTGCTACAAAGTAAAGGGAGCCGGACCAGCTGGGTCCTGAGATGCAGAATAACCCTTGCTGGGAAGGGCTGTAGAGCTCCGGCCTCTCCTCTGGCCGGGGGCACCTTGAGCCTGGCAGTAGTTTGGGAAGAAGGGGCTGGGAGGGGATTTGCTGTGCCCTACCTGCTGTATTTGTCAGAGCTGTTTTACTGGGAAGATAATTTCCTTAATCCTCGTTCTCATTTAACTTATTCAATAATTATACCCCCAAGCGCCCCAGGTTGGGTATTTATGATACCTGAAAGGCCAAGTGAGGGGCTTGGTCCCGGCAGCCCCAGCTTGCCAGCCTCTCCAAGCTCACACCTTGCATGGAGGTCAGATCCGTGCACGGAGGCAGAGCCCCAGCCACCTCCAAGCTGCTGCCAAAGGCTGCCAGATCTGGGGGAATCTGTTGCCCTCCCCGATGGAGGAGAGCCTGGGTGAAACCTTTCTGCCCGTGCTCTCTGCAGCCTCGCTGCTTCAAACCACTGCAACCCCATCCCTGTTTCTAGCTCCATGCATGGGTGATGCAGGCAGTGGAGGTGGCAGGACATTACCACCCGACTCGGGATGCTTGCTGGGTTTACGGAAATCCTCAGAAATGGGGATTATTTGTGCTCATTCAATGAGCAAACGCCCTAGTTGAGCAGGTAGAGTTCATGGCAAAAGCCCACACGTGGAGCTTCTCCAGTGTTGAGGAGGACATCTGAGGCCCAACACATGTGGAGTCTGAAAGAGGTGTTACCAACTTCACCGTCACTTGGTCTCATCACGGATGGCATCGTTGGTGTCATGCAGTTAAGGTCCTCTGCCCTGCCTGCACAGTGAGCCTGCTCCCAGATAACATTATAACCACTTCTCACTGCTGCTTAATGCCCTTTGGAGAATCATCTGTGGAGCTGCAGCGGAACGGCCGTTAGCATGGCTGGATCAGCAAGCGGGAGCTTTGTTTCGAGCTTTCTGTAACAGAATACCGCTGTGCAGGCTAGGGTTTCACCGCCAACTTAAGAAAACAAGGGCAGAGGGTGATTAAATATTTAGTGGGATGCAAGATCCCAGCTGATGCAGTTCATCTGGTAACCTGAGGATGGGCTGGAGGTAAAAGTGTCTTCCTGAGATACCTGAGAGGGTACTACAGCAACCCAGCCTGGTAAGCAAGAGGAACTTTGGGGTTCCTCCATTGGTTTCCAGGGCCAAGAGGCTTCAGGGATAACGTGTGTGCTCATGGAGAGGGACCAAAATGAGGACCCTTGGGATGGCTGCATCCTTTTCTGTTCAGATTTCCACCTCTGCCATAAATCAAATGCCGTTTCTGGCTGGGTTAGACTGTCATGCAGGCTATACTTACATCAGGCAGAATATATTAATGAAAAAAAGAACAGAGGTTCGTGATTAATGCAGAAACATTCTTTCCCCACCACAGGAGGAGCCATGTCCTCAAGCCTCTCCTTCAAGCAAAGCTGCTGCTGACAAGAAAATTATTGACCTTCCTTACATTATAGAGCAAGGCTTCTGAAAGACAGCTCTAATTAATTGTGTGTCTGTACGTCTGCAGGCGCATCTCTGTGTGCTTCCTCTTGATGTGTACATATATATAGGTGGCTTCTTTCACAGCAGCATATTCTGCAGGGGGTAGCGGCTCCTGTGCTTGCTCAGCTCACCTTGGCATTAGCAACGAACGGCGTTAAATTAGATCCTTCCTCTTCCAGAGGAGGACCCGCACCTCGGCTGCTGCCACCCGGCCGGGCATCAGGGCTGCGAGGGCTCCTGCTCTGCTCCCTCCCTTGCTGGCACCAGCACAGGCAAGTAAATCTGGAGAAATCGAAGCCCTTTCCTTTCTGAAGGCTCTGAGGGCAACATTTTGCTGCCCTCCTAGTGATTTTAACATCCCCTCCCCATTCCATACCCCCTTGGAAACGTTTAACCATGTTATTTTTTTCTGATACAAGGCTGTGCCAAAACTTGGTTACTTTAGGAAGACAAACTGGCAGTGGAAACATTGACAACTATACAGGCAAATATTGTATTGCTTAAAAAACTTTATTTAGATTGCTCCATCGTGGGGGGAGTTGGTTGGTTGTTGGGTTCTTTTTTTCTTTTTTTTTCTTTTTGGCTGGTGCTCAAGATGCCATAAAATTAGCTACAGTATTATTCTAGTGCTGTGTACACTTCATATTCATGCGCCTTCAAAATTGAAAGCCATCATGATAAAACAAAGCAAATAAACAGTCCCAAGGAGGACCTAATCCCTTTCCTCCACACTCCCAGCAACCACCGAAGCCCGCGGGGGGCCAGGAGGGCAGGAGCAGCAGAGCCCGGTCTGAGCAGCGCAGAGGATCCTTGGGAAGGCTTTGTTGCTCTGCCATGGGGATATGCACGTTTCTGGCCAGTGGACAAGCGTAAACATTGGGGTCCAGGGAAGAGCTGCAGAGGAGAGCGGCAAGTTGTGGCCGAGATAAACAGGGTCTTTGCGGTAGTGCCCAGCTGGGCAGGGCCATCTCCGGCAGAGGGGTGCGATGGGAGCAGGATGGGGCTGTGGATGGGAGCAGGACGGAGATGTGGCTGGCAGCAGCAGAACACTGGTTTGGCAGGGGAGTGGGACACTTGCCCGGTGGCTCTGCAGCCCACGGAGGCTCCTGGCTGCTGGCTCCTCCTGGGGCCCTGGGGGGAAGATGAGAAAGGCTGGAAAAGACACCACTGGGGACACATTAGGGGTCTGAAGAAAGAGCTCATATGCAGTACTGAAGATGCCTGCAGTACCACTTGGTTGTGTGGTTTGTATCCAAACAGCAGCCATTTTGCAGAAGGCCAGGGTGGGATAAGTGGACAAAGATCACCCAGGCCTCTGATTTCCATCTCTTTCTGAGCTGACTGGCTGTCCACACTAGTCCAGGCTTAATTCATGCTCTGAGTTCGTTGCAGCAGCCTTTCAAAACTCGGGTCTTCCCCTGTGTGTTGGCAGACAGAGCTGTATGGCCGTGCTGCCTCCTGGGGCCAGCGGGCCTTCGGGCTCTGACCTTCCTTCCCGAAGGGCCAACCGAGGGAATTCTGCATTTTTGCAGTCTGTAATTCAAATAAAGAATAAATAACTTTGTAAATATTAAGTAAAGACCTTAGGCAGCCTGAGGACAAGGGGTGTTAACCACCCAGGGGTGTTACAGACCTGCCTCCCTATGCGGGAGGAGGGATGGACGGACGGTGTGGAGTCCCTTCCCTCTCGCAGCGCCGCACGTGCGCCTGCATGTGTGTGAAACCCATTAACTTGGCTTTTTTTTTTTTTTTTCTTCTGAATGTTCAGAAGAAGCAGCGAATAATAAAATACAAGTTTTCCACAGAGACCAGAAGAAACAAATTACTGCCTGGGTGTAGCTGAGGGCAGAGTCTGGCTCATTATTTTCTGTGAAAAAATTCCCACGAGACCTTGTGGAAACCCAGCTTCTTTTTTTTTTTTTCTCCTCATTTTTCTACTTCCTTAAACTTTCCAAAATACTCTGCTGTAACATATTTTCCCCAGTCACATGTGTTAGCGAGGAGAGAAAAGGTTAAATTCTCCTTTCGTACTATAATGTAATTCATTTCCTGTTTTTCACAACTGTCTAGACACAGATCTAACGAGCATTAACCCTGAATCCCACCATTGGGTTAAAAATAGAGGCTTTAAATATAAAAGTGCGTGGTAAGAGAAAGATTGTAGGTTTCTACCTACCACCAGGAGCCAGCTCTTTTAAAGAAGAACCTTAATTGTCTATATGGAAGAAAAAAACAAATAAAATTACCTCAGTTTCAGAGGTTTAAAAAGGAGCCCTATTGCTTTATATACACCAGAGGCAATGCAAGCGCTGCTGAGCTGTGACACGGACAGGTTGATCGCCCTTCAGGAGTTATATTTGTCTGGATTTACACCTCCAGCTATATCCAAAAAAGAAAGAATAAATTCCACTTCGTCAAGAGAGCTATAAAAATACCAGGAGAAAGTCATTTAAGAGATTACCCACGTTCAAAACCATGGCTAGGTTCTGGTGGGAGACCTGTGGACAAAATGTCCCCCAGGCCCAGCTGAGGAGGGTGCCCCAAGCCCCAAGGAGAAGAGTGATCACCGTAGTACCTTGTGCTGGGAAGGCAAGGGTGAAAGCCACAGTGCATTGGGTCCCAACCTACCAAAGCATTTAAACACTTGTTCAGTCATAAACAGACCCAACAGGACTCTCATCAGCTTAAGATGGATCATGTTCATGCTGCATGTTGGCCCAAGGTTAAACCTGGCAATTGCCCTAGGGACACGCAGCCTCCTCCAACACTCCTCCCGCAGGCTGGGCTGCCACACTGGGGTGGGAGGAGGGAGAGAAAGGGATTTTTGGCCTCTAAGGTGAGAAAAACCCTCATAAAAGTGCAAATTTTGCCTGTGGAGGAAAGGCAAGAAGAGAACAAAATGGCTGCCAACCCCACCCAGGTGCTGGGCACAGGCAGGGGGTGAGACAGCCTCCAGGCCATCGCTGACAGTTTGTCCCATCAAAGATTACCCACAGAGACATCATTTTTTATCTACTTCACGAATAAGCTTATTCTTACATGCATATATTTTTAACTCGGAGCTCACATGCCCTGTTAAAATAAGTCCAAATTCATAGTGTGCTGTGAAGCTCCTGTTTCCTGCACTGACTGCATTTCTCCATCTATAAAGAGAAAACCTGCAGGGTTGGGTGTTTATTTGTCCCAAGAAGCAGGGAGCAAGCGTTGGTCATGTCCCACCACTCCTTTTCGGCAGTCGCATGGAAGCAGCAGCAGCCGGGGGGGGCTGGGACAGACCTGCCATCTCAGCCACAAAATCCTGCTGGCATGGCCTCTCCTGCTCAAGGCCTGTTCTGACCCGACCCAAAAAATCCAAGGAAAACATATTAAAAAGACATTAGTTTGTTTGTTTTCTACTAAAAAGCACAGTATACTACTGCATCAAGAACTGAGAGGGGTGAACTGGAGTCTTTCCAGCTTTGGGGAGGCCTTTGAACCCACGCGAGTTATTTATAGAGCCTTTTAGAAAACAGCTCTCTCCCGTTTCTGCAGTTTTGATGACAGGAGCAGTTCAGGTTTTGTCACAAATAAAACACCCCCTTGTGTGATTGACTGGGGTTCACCCCACACCCCTTGTAAAGCAGAGAAACAGAACTGAACCGAGGATTAGGGGAAGTTGGAGCAAAGCTGAGTCATAATCTTAATATTTGTTGTGTAAGTAGTTTTCAAAATGTTTTTTGCCCAAACTCTACTTCATTAGGTTTTAAGACAGACAGTGAGGACACTTCAAAGAATTATAGAGGGTGACTTGTTATCATTGGTGAAGGCATGACCTCATCCATGCTTCGGGCTGCCTCACCATCCACCTCGAGCGCTCTTAAAAGGGTGGAGGTGTTCACAGCAATACTATAAAAATACAGGAGGGATTATACAGAGACCTCAGTGACCCACCCAACACATTCCTAAAGAGATCAAGTATTCCCCTTAAAGGATTTAGTCTATTAAAATAAGTAGAATTGAGTACTTTCAAGAAAGCTTGAGTAAGAAATGTATCTTGACAACAGCTTGCTTATCCCCTTGTTGAAAAGACTCTGGTGATCTTCTAGACTGTCCCGTGTTTCCAGAGACTTGTGTCTGGGGCTGCAACCCTCTGTCTAACTGTACTCCTGAGGCACAGCATAACTGCAAAAAGACTTATGAAACAACTTAAACATGCCCTTCTTGACAGTGCAAATGAAATTAAAAACAAAGCATCTGCATTTTGTGCTTATTTTCATAGCTAGCATAGTTTTCATGAGGCAAGTCATCCTGTTTTACTAAGATAACTTCTCCTGTTCCAGCCTGAGAGACATTTAATTTGCCTTTTCACCTGCTTTTCCCCAGTTTACCCAGGGTCCCTTTGGTGGGCTCCTACTCGCATTCCCTCTGAGCAGGATCCCGGGTCAGACTGACTCTAACCAGATGCAATTGTAACTGAAAAAAAGATAAAAATCAAAGTCAGTTGAATACCATGTCTAGAGAAAACAACATTTCCATAAACCACAAGTTGGAGTTGAAGCTATCAGACCGGTGTGAGCACTAGTGAACTCTTTTGGGGCAAAAGAATCACCCCTGTGCTTTGGGAAGAACACAAGCTCCACATGAGCACTGTTTTTGCTGGGAGTTAGGACTCTGTTCACCCCATATTTCTTTGAGGAACAATCAAGCAACAGCTCTATCCTGGGTATTCTCCATGTACCTACTGCCATGACAACCCGAGTTCTAGATGTTCCTGCAGAAGATCCTGCTTACAGTCACAAGAAGCTCAAGGCCGATAAGGTCTCCAGCTTGGAAGCAACGAGACAACCAGCCCTGTAGTTCACATTGTTTGAACATTTATTGCAATTCAGTGTCAAAAATGTTTTACAAAAATACATTACTGTCTGCACAGAACAGCTGTAAAAATCAGAGTTGAACATGCATGGGAAGAAGAAAAAAAGTGTGCAAATTTATAATAGAAGGATTTTAACCACACAATATTAAACAGAAGTCTTATTATACAAGGGATGCCTTTCACTTCAGACCACCTCTAATTACAGCTTTAAGGAAAAACAAAACAGAACACACGCTCTCTCCCATATATAAGTAGGTATTTATAATTACTGCAGATTAGTTCCTAAAGATGAGCATATTTGCTATTTCAAATTAAAATGTTCTCTTGGTAGCTGACCTGTTAGCATTCTGTGGAGCACAGGATGGCTGAAGAGATGCAAGTTCCACCCTCAGTCGCCCTCCCAGGTGGGAAAAAGGCAATGCTTGGTCAATGGAGGGGGAATCTCTCCGGCGTTCAAGGAATTAATGCACTAGAGGCTGCATGTGCCAAGGACAAGGTGGATTTGTTCTCCCTAGGGCCAGATCCTGCAAAGCCGATTTGCTACCAACAAAACCAGTGGAGGAAGACCTGGGACAGAAATGGGGCGCTGGCAGAGACACTGGCACAGCCACACACTGACAGCTGTGTGGACGGCTGGCCACATCTTCAGAGCCTTTCACAGGCATCATTGTAAGCAATGAGCTGAGAAAAGCCGCACAGGCAGAACACCAGAGCCCCAAACCTTGTAACAGGGTGTCTTGGTCAACCTGATCAGCCATCAGCTCCATGGGAGTCTACGTTTTTACAAACGGGCCAGCTAGGGAGAGCAGCATTTTAATTTTAAGCTATGTCTTTTTGGCAAGGTGCTGAACCTGTGGGGAAGCTGTGCAACGGGTTTGTAAGAACAACCCCAGAGGACAACGCTGGTTTGCTGTACCCAGCAGGAGATAAGCATGAAACAGCACATCTGATTTATTAGCTACATAACAGGATTTGAAACGTTCCTGCTCTAAATCAAATTTTAGCTACTAAGGGCCAAGGAATTTTCTGGGCAGGAAAAGCTGGTTTGGTACCTGCATATGTTCTAGAAGGTGACAGCTTTGCAAGAGTAACTGAAGTCAAACAGAAATGTGAACAAAAACAGTTCAAAATCAGGGGGCAAAGAAAAAGAATAAAAAAAGATATTCCCATATACAGAAAGTGGCAGGGTGCAATTAAATGTTTACATACAAAGCAATGTCTTCAGAGCAATACAAGTTTTCCTAATCACTTTACAAAAGAAAAGGAGCTAGAAACTCCCACAATTAAAAAAAGAAACCCAAACAATATAAGAGGAGGTGCACACGTTTTTATGATCAAACCATACCATAGTTAGTATAAACAGCTTAAGGTATGTACAGCTGAAATCATGCCTCTTGAAGTGGCTATCACATTAAAACGAACGCCAAATACCTGCCTCTTCTAGACAGCTGAAACAAACGTCTCTGGGATCTCTCCCTTCCTAAGCCTCCTCCCCTGCATGGATCTATTTTTCCTCTTCACAGCACCACGTTCCACGCTGTTGCACTGGTTAACACATCCTCTGAAGATAATGAGATTTCTCTGGATATGCTGGCAGGAGAAAACCCCGAAGAGAGAAAAAAGCCCTCTCCTTTCCTCGTACAAGAACTGATGCATATCTAGTGGAAATGCATCAACTAACTGGAAGGTGAAATGCCATTTGAAAAGAACGTTCTATTTCCAAAGTACAAGTAAAAGCCTGTTTTCCCTTCACAACAGCTTTGCCACAATTGTCCTAAAATAAAGAGGTCCTTTTTGCCGGAGAGCAGCCTTACACCGTCCTGCCTGGGAGCCCCGGTTATCACAGTGGCTTTTGTTACTCTGCCATCCTCAGCCAAGCAGATGCCTTCGCACTGCTAAAATACTGATCGCTTTGTTTATAAGTGGTTAGAGGAAGGTATTTGGATACAACAGCATCTCATTTTAAATACAAGAGTACTGAATTCACCACAATATCTCCCTGTACCAGCCACTTGAGAAAGAATGAGTCTCCCAAAGAGATCAAGGTCTTATTTGACAATTGCTGTAGCAGGAGGGTAATGACCGAGGCAGCAACTGAATGAGGCTTATTCTGTTTCTTTTTGTTTAATCTGTTTTGTTCTCCCCTACAGTAGTTGCTTGGTTTTCTGCTGCTTTGGACACTGACAACAATATCCCAGGACCCTGCCTGAGCCACACACAAGTATCTGTATGCATTAACAAATCATCTTCAGCACTTTGACCCTTTAAGATCTACACAGTGCTAAGAAATAAAAAAAAAAAACACTAATTGAAGTAAGTTTTATAAATAGGAGCCTCAGTTGCACATTGTTAAGTATGCCATAAGCATGACCGGTGCTCTCTGGGTAGAAGACATAGAATAAACTCTGCTCAAGACCAGTGGCAGGCCAATAGAGGCAATGGCTAGAGCTGAGACGTCCCCAAATCGCAGCTGAACGCTGGGATTTTCTGTCTTGCTAGGGAACGCGTTAGGCCTGATTCAAACCTGAGCTTAAAAATAACCCAGTGTCACAATCTCACAGTGGGTAAGTGTTATCTGCTAAACACAGCCTCAGACTAGGCTGAAACCCCTCAGCATCTCATACCAAAACACCGTTCGTTGCCTCCCCATCACAACAGGCTGGCTCACTATGGGTGGTAGAGGCAGGACTGCAAAAAAACCCAACCCCAAGTAAGAGCTGGACACAGAAGATGCCGAGGGGCACAGGCCCTCTCATTGTTAGAAAAAGGAACCACAAGAATGTCCAAATCCAGTGGCAATGCTTCACTCGCTTCACTTGCGGGTTTCTCTCCTTAATGTCCCCAGTCACTAAGCCAGGTTTCAGCCTCATCTACCCACTGCCATCAACGCGGGAGCGAAAACAGAAACTGGCCTCCCTTGCTCACAAACATCGCCCCAAAACAAGCACAAGTTCATTTTTCCAAGGTAACAGCTTTTAAATCACTTGCAGTTGACGTGAATACAACCAGCAGGCTTATGCTTTCCACCCGCAGTCAAACTGATGGATGGGGCATCAACACCAAGATAAAGCTCCCTATCCTGGACGTGTTTTCTCCTCATTTCTGGAGAGTGCCAAGCTCTTAGTCATGGCAAAGGGTGGCACAGGCTCACGGAGCTCTCTGGAAAGCAAAAGCTTGGATTTGCTGTTGGAAGGCAGAAGGGCAGCTCTTGCCAGCATTTTCCTGGTTTTCCTCCCCCCTTCCTCATTGCTCCATCTAGAGGCAGCTTTTTTTCCCTTTTTGCGTCCCTTCCAAGAGTATGCAACGTGATTTAGTTTGCAAAAATGCAAATACTGTCAATTTTTTTAAAATACAAACAGCTGCAGAAAAGTGTTGAAAGTCAGTTATAAAAATGTAAAAAAAGGAACAGAATATTTAACAATAATTAAATCAAGTAGTTCTTCCTGAATTGTCCTGAGTACTCCTCTTCCTCACAATTCTTTGTACATAGTCACACGCAACCCACTAAATATTTACCCTTCCGAGGCATCCTGCTTATATCATGCACAGAGAAAGTGCTACACAGGAAGTCTACCAGCAAACAGCAAAAACTTTCCACTGCGGGTTTTCAAATTGTTATATCCGAGGAGCTGGATTCTTCTAGTTCCACCGTAGGGAAAAGTGAAGCACTGTATGCAACAGAGGAGATGGTGAGCCACATCACGGCCACAGCCAAGTTAGGAGTTTGGCCACTTACTCCATAGGACTGAAAATTTAGCTCTAGGCTAGCGTTGGAAGACCCCATAAAGAAGGTCAGCACTGGAAACGGAAGGGACTAGGCTGGGTCTTTGCCATTTCCTTGGCAGAGAGAAATAACCAAAGATGTCAGGTGCAATGTTGGAAAGCCCTTGCTTATCCCAGTCCTGACTGCTGTTTTTAGGAAAACGCTGACCGATTTCTTCATGCTGTCTCGCTCATCACCCTGAACTCCAGCACGATGCTGCCAGTCTTCCAGTGAATAAAAACCGCATCATTTCACTATGTTCAACAGCCCAGTTCTCCCTATGTTTTACCAGCTCCAAAATGATTGAATTCACTTGACAGCAGTGGGAATACAGAGCAGTGTGTGTGTTGGAAAACTAGGAAAACATGGGCTTGAAGAACCAGATTCTAACCTCACATGGTATTTCAACCAGTGCAATTAACCTAGTGGAGTTGATATGAATTTACATGGTGAGATTAAATCCAGTCCTTTGTTTCTCTACAGCAGAACTTCCTCCCTTTTAGATAATCTTCATCCTTGTGGCTTCTCTTTTCCCTTTTGCTCAGTCTTTCATAAACCCAACAAATTAAACGAGGATGGAGTAAAGTCTTAGGTATTTATACGGTGCCTATCATCTAGGCATTCAAGCACTGAGTAGAGCAAGAAAACTACTGTAAAGAGGTAAGCATTAATACAAGAAAAGATGCTTACTATCACAAACATTTCCCTTTAAATCATTGTACAAAATACAAAAGTTCACATTGTACACTGGATTTTTGTTTGAAAGATACTCAATCTATTAGAGGTAGAAAGTGGTATGGTGCGATTCTCTTTTGCAAGTAGGCTAGAGTTCTATCCTAAGTATTTCAGAATGTGTCCTTTTTAAAAACATAAAAGTATTATTAAACTTGTCACAGGGATATTTTTCATAAATATTCTTAAAACGTCATATTTATAAATATGTATGCTAAATAAAACCAGATGGAGAAACAGTTCAACAGTCCTAGCCTCATATTGCTTTCTCTCTATTAGAAACAAACCAAGAGAGTTCTCAAATGGTTGTGGGGCAAAATCATTTGTAACTTCTAAAAACAAAAAATGAAGTTTTTTTGCCCTGTATCTTGTACTCTGATCATAAAAAAGGGACTCTGTACAACATGCTGCATTTATACACCAGTCCTACGGAAGTCTGTATTCCTTAAGTGCTGCACGTCAGTGAGCAATTTCACCTTTCATCTCTGAGATCCTCTTGTTCCTTGACTCAGGAGCTTCAAACAAACATGAATATTTACACTATTTACAAATGGAGTGTCCAAGCTCAGTGGCGTAAAGTGTCCTGCAAGAATCGCGTGAGCTGCGGTGACCCAAGTTCAGAACCTGAACAAGTTGATGAAGTCTTGCGGCGAAAGAGAGGTGGAGCAAGTCTCCGGGTTGTTGGCTGTGCAAGGGTGATCGGTACCCTGGGAAAGGAGAAAACAACTCCATTTAGAGACTGTGGAAAGGGTGCCAGAGCATCAGCCAACTCAGTGCTGCCCCTCTGCCAGACATCCTGCTTGCAAACAGACAGAGCAGAGCCCAGAATAATATTTCTACTCTTGCCAAAGCAGACAGCTCAGAACTGGACTTCAGATTTTAGGGGCTACTGGCAAGTCAGGGGAAATAAAATCAGCAAAGATTCAATTCATTCTTTTCCCCTCTTCTGAGGGAAGAGAGGCTGGAGCCTACCATCAGCTACGGGAGTTTAACTCCAGAGACGTGCCTTGGGTATCAACACAGTGGCCAGCAGATTTTTGTCCTGGGCTGTTTTGAAGCCATCAGCTTTCCTTCCAGCTAAACCTGCTGCCACCGTGGAATGGGTGGCAGGAGTTGCTGGCAGTGCTAAGATGACTACTGCAGGCACCCTACAGTATGCCCATCTCCCTCCCCACTGGCCTTGGTGGCCGCTACTCTTGGTCAACGTAGAGAAGATGAGACCTTTGAAGCACAGAAGAGAAAGGGACTTAATAGCTGAGGGAGGACCAAGATACAGGAAAAACCTAGGTTATGCAGGCAAAGGAACTGCAGCACCCTAAACCAGCTGCAATCAGAGGAAGCACTGAGTGCCCAGTGGCTCATGCCCCAATTGAGTTTGTCCCACCAAGACCTCCTACCTTCCAGGAGAGGATGTGGCAGTGCCTGCACAGCTGCAGCGTGTCACCATACTGCTCCTTCCGTGGGTAACACCTTATCAGCTTGAAATACATCTTTTTCCAATCCAGCTGCCCCTTGTCAGATAAGATTAGCCGTTTGCGAATCTGAAAGAAAAAAATCCTCAAAACTGTTAGTAGGTCAAATAAAAGTGCTTTTTTCCTCTTCAATTCATGTTGTTCTCCTCTCCCTTGTGTAAGTGTCATCCTTGCTGGTCCCATAACAGTTCCCTTGTAACACCAAGAAAACTCTGAACATCCAGCTATAACCAGCTCCCTTATGGGAACAGCCTCACCCGATACCATTATCAGGGTCTATCCCCATTTCATGATTATTACTGTATGAAAGCCTGAAACCCTGGGAGGTATTTTATACTACTTTAGCCACTGTTTCTGGCTGGCAGGACAGTGAGTGTAGTTACATTTAACAGCTTCAGAAGATAAAGTATTTTGCTTTCTCATTGACTCTAAGGGTCAGCGGTTTGTCACATTAGCTTGGGAGACACCCATCTTTCTTTTAGGGTTCATTAGTTGCAAAGAGTGGATTTGAATTTGCTTGCTAATAGAAATAACTTCTCCAGAGTCACTTCCAAAGTCAGATCCAGAGTGAGCAAATAAAGCCAAGTCAGCAAAGAAATCTGGCATGTGGTCCCTGAAGTGCACAGGTCTGGTATAAACACCCCAGACATTCACCCATAAACACAGAGAGGGATTTTTGTTTGTTTAAGTTTAGAAGACCCCAGATGATTATCAGCCTGCAAAAGGCCAAAGATGTTTACACAGGTACAACATGGATAGCAGCAGGGCTGTTTTCCACATACTGTCCCGTCACTCACGAAACAGCTCAGAGGGGATTTCTCGTTTTAAAGGGCAAGAGAGTACGACTCATCGCCCATGGAGCACATCCACAGAGATTCTCTGCGAGGGTGTCAGTCCCTGGGACATCGGGGTGATTGCTGGAGCTCGCCTGCACGTTTTCCCCGCACACGTGGGGTTAGGAGCAACTGCATGACTTGCAGTTGTTACCACCTGGATTAGGGTTGAAGAAGTTCACCCTATGACTAATTCCTCAGGCTCCTATTTCAGGAATCATTGCCCTGGCATGCAAAACCCTCTACATAAATCATCTTCACAGCCGTTCTCATGTCAGCCTGTATTATCAGCTTGCGGCACAGCCCTTAGATCCAAGAGATACTCAAATGAGAGCATCCTGCCCTTGGGTGTTCACTTGCTAGTGGGTTACAACAAGCAACTGATGGCAGTTTGCATCCCTCCTTGTACCTGTCTGTCCGTGAAGTGGTACTGGCAGAGTTTCTTCCACAGCAGCCGGTCTTCGCTGAGCACTTGCAGGTCGGGAGCCACTTGACCGAGGCTGACCAGGTCTCTCCCATCACTCAGCCGCTGCATGATGTTCAATTGTAAACACAACGGCAGGTCTGTCAAAGTGGTTCCTTTAAAGGCAGGCTGGAAAAGACAGACAAAAATTAAGCTCACAGGAAGCTGAAAAAACAAGCAATTACAGTTTGCAGCAGAATTACTGCTTTTTAAGCATTGTTCTTCATATAGGGAATAAGCAGCAGCTCCCTCCTCTGAATAAGGAGACATTTAACCTTCTACACCACAACAGTTTGAGACATCCTCAAGGAAGAGGACATGTAGTTGTATTACAGTAGTTAGAAGCAGAATTGCAGTCCAGGCCTCCTCCTCCCCTTTTTGTCCATCCCACGTCCATTCTCTTAAAACTGCTCCCAGAAGCACCACGTCCAGCTTTCACTACAGCAGGACGTTGTTACCAGCAATTAACCACTCAGGTCGCTCCACCATGAGGGACGTGGGCATTACTTCTCAAGGTCAGTCTCCTGTTACACACATTGCTGGGAATCTCATGCTCTTCTGACATGTGTTGTAGCTTATGTCGTCACCGGATCCTGCTGTAACCACAGCAGTGGCTGATGAGTACCCGCAGCAGGATTTTTTCCTACACGGCTTCCCAGGTCACTGCTGGCAAGGCTAACTTTTCTTCTGTGAACACTTGAAGGACCTGCCCCTTTCCCACCAGCTGCAGCCACAGTTTTCCACATCAAAGTACACCCTAGCCTAAAGAGCCAAAAGCCACCTTCACCCCCTATCCACCTTCGTCTGGTCTACACAGGAACCAGGACTGTTTTGCTAGTCTGCATGGTGGAACAGCTCCAGGACAAATTGACCACAATGGATCAGCAGGTCCTGCACTCAGGGGAAATCCAAGGAACACATGGGAGCAAGACATCAGCAAGGACCACAACCCGGGCTCCAGCTGCTCCAAACTCAGCCCCATCCTTATTAAGGCAAACAGCAGCTTTTAGGATTGGGCCTCAAGGAAGAAACAATGTTAGACAGATGTGCCAAGTTTATCATTTACCCTGCACAGAGATGCTGCTATTTTAAGTCGCAGAGTCACAGCACCCGTCTCGCAATTGGCAGAGCTATTAACTGTTTCAAAGGAGGAGCACACAGATCACCATCAGCAGAGGAACACTGTGTAAGGCTGCTGTTAATCACATGGTCCCATCTCCAGCCATCCCATTGCACACGAGACTCCACAGGCACAAGAATGTCTGTACACAAACAGCTCCCACCTTCCCTTCAGTGCCCCAGGGACCACCCTGCCCAGTCCATGCAGCACCGCCCAGTATCTGCAAGGACCACAGCTTTTCAACAGAGGCATCAGTTTTGGCCATCTCCACCAGCAAGACAGGCCTGAAACAACCCCTCCAGGAGGAGTGGACTGTCTCTGCCACCTCCAGAGGACGCTTCTTCCCATGACAGCTTTAATGCTGCATGCTGAGAGTTAAGCTGCTGTAGATGCTTTCTTGGTACAATCCACAAGACCAGACTCAGCGTCCCTACCCATCAGAGCAAACTGAGGTCACATTTTGGGGTAAGAAGAACGCGCTGGAGCCTTGGATCACCTCCCGTTGATCTCCCTCGCCAGCCTGACTTTTCCATTCTCCTGCCCTTTCTCTACATACAGGCTTCACTGGGGCACAACAGGCAGGACTGAGCTCAGAGGCTCTTGGGTCAAAAAATCCCAAAGCTTATACCTTCAGTCTTATTTCTGAAGAAACCAGTATGACTCAAGCAAATCCTTACAGGTTTTCTGAGTCAGGGCCAAAGACTTATCTGCTACTTCTTTTTCCTCAGTACTCCTTTCCAGGACTTTTCAAACATTACTTTTTTTGGAGAAAGAACACAGATTAGATCAGAGCAGATCAGCATGCTGTCACTTTCTGGACAGTTTTATTTTTTTGAACAGCTCTAGCATACTCTCAGCATTTTGCAAGTTTGTTATTGGTTGTGGGTTTTTTTTTCTTCTTAAGAAAAAAGGTTTAGGTCTTGGCTGTTGCAAGACTTTCTCCCCCCTCCAGAAACAGGAGAAGCACTCAGTGCACTGTAAGCAACTGGCTGCACAGGGCTGAGCTTGTTCTTCCTTCCTCTAATCTCAGCTGGTTTTGTTCTAGCTTGACCTGAAGTCATCTTCAGTGGTGTGAGATTTGGTTTTTTTGCAAGCTTGACATCTATTTCACTTATTTCAGAAAAGTGTCTGTAAACCTACATGTAAGTATACATGAAAGAGTTCCGTTCACAAGCAGTATTTTGATGCACTTTTGTCTGGATAGGCAGAGTTCTTTGAAATGCTTATCTGTGTTTTATGAGTCCATAAAGTAGAGAGGAAAAAAAACCACATTGAACTACTGAGGTAGGCCCTGACCTGTGGTGCACTCAGGGCAGCAGATGCCTGAGTGGAGCACAGGGCAGCTTCCAGCTCACAGACCTGCTGTGGCCCAGAAGCCACCCCGCAGTTGGGCCAGTGCTTCCCCTGCGAGGCACAGGGAGCTGCAGCCCATCCCAAGAGCTCAGACACCAGGAGGGACAGCAGAGGTGGGGCAGAAACCACCACCAGATAAGACACTGCTGCTTTTGCAGCTCTTGAAACTCCCTGGGACCTCCCAGCGTTCAACTTGTGCTGTGTCCTGTTGCCTGCATTACTCTAACTGAAGGACTGGAAATGGTTTCCTGGTATTCCCAGAGAGCACAGCCATGTAAAATGATGGAAGCAGGCCCTTTGCTTAATTCTTTGCAAACGCCCTTCTGGTTGACCCACCAAGGAAAAAGGTGCTTTTTATATTCCCTTGGGCCATGCCTTGGTCTGCCCTATGGGGAATTTCATGGTTTGGTTCCCTGCAGGAAAGTCCTACAAGGGGCACACCAACACAGAGGTCAGCAGTGGGGGAAAGCTTTAGCACAACGGCGTAAGTATCCATTTGAGGGGAAAAAATAGACTAGACATGGTTCTGAGCAACTGGTTGTAGGTGTCCCTGCTTGAGCAGCATTGTGGACCAGATGACCTCCAGAGGTCCCTTCCAACCTCAGCCCTTCTGCGATTCTGTGAAGTAGAGCAAGTTCAGATTTGATTTCCATGCGAAGCCAGGTTAGGAATTTATCAACTAATACATCTCTTTCCCATCCCTACAAACGCTGTTGAAAAAACAGATGTTGTGAAAGCAGGACTTGTCCGGCTGGAACGGGCAGCTCCAGACTACTGGAAGAATCATTGACATTTTCAGCCAGGAAGCATGAAGTTATGCAGCTCTTTGGAAATTTGCATTTAATTTACAGATTAAGCAAATCTAAAACCCTCAACTATCTGATAAACAAGTTTTGAAGGCAATTTCTCAATTTTAGAAAGATCAAGTTGACTCTTCATATTGAGGCCTAAAGTCTGAAGACTCTCAAGAGGGGGAGGTAGTTTCCTGCCCAGCTTTGCTCATGCGGCACTTCATGGCCACTAAAGAGTCAAGCCATGATCTATGACCAGTAACAGCAAGCACGATCCTGGGTTGTGTATGTTGAGTTTGAGTTGAGGGACACAAGTAATGCTAGGAATGCACCCAGTTATTTTGGCAACTCCAGGTCCTTCCCCAGCACTGTGCTTGCACTGGGAGTACAGTGGGATGCAGTCACCCGAATGAGAGCTGCTACATGAGACAGTTTGCGAAGGAGCCACAGTATTTTTAGGTTTCGGGATTTATGCTTACCCTGGTGATCTGAATGTTGTTCAGTTGCTGCTGCCAGTGGAGAATACTCTCCATTCTGTGCACCCACATGTTGATGTTTCCAACCAGGACAGACTTGCCAACCCGTTGAACTAACGTGCAGAGGGATGTGTAGAGGGTCTGCAGCAATTCCCGTATTAGCCTGATGTTCTGCTGATCTTCAAGGACTTTGAAAGAACAGGAAAGGTTAAAAATGGGAACTGCCCAAATCCTTTCCTGAATCTACATGTTTTTGAGGCAAGTCAAGTTATCTGCTATAACCTCACAGGTCAGAGAGCCAGCCTGCACTTTTCTTTTTAGAGGAAAGCACTTAAACATTAGCCAGGCACAGCAGGTTAGCAGATGGAAAGAGATCCTCCCAGGATAAGCAGATGAGATATCTGCCCTTTCTGCAGCACTTCCCATTTCCAGCTGCTGGCAACCAGCCAGTTTTCCCCTCTGATATGTGGGAGATGTTATCTACGTGCACCTCTTCCCTATCTACCCCAGCTGATGTGCAGGGAGACAGCTCAGGATCTCCTTTCTCATTATGTATACACACATACTAACGGGGTGCTCTCAATTCCCAGGCTTCAGCCAGGGCTAAAGCATCAGGGAGGGAAGTGTCACATCTCAACCACAACTCAGCCCCCCCCAGCAAGTGAAGACAGCCCTCGAGCTTTCCTTTCCTCTGGAGCAGTGGGAGCACTTGATGATACAGCAAACTGGTGACAAGGTGGCACCAGAGACTACAGATGTGGCAGGCTGGGGGCAGGAGCAGCCATCTCTTCTGCAGCCAGAAATAGGACTCAGTAGGATGCAGAAGGGGTGGCAGCGAGGAAAGCTGGAGAGGGAGGAATCACCTCTCAGATACCTACCAGAATATAGACATTTCTTCCCACTCCCTCCCCACGTAGTCCTTCACCAAGGGTAAGGAAAGTGGAACCACACGACAGAAATAAGCAGCAGTGCCTCTCTTCACCCATCTTGCATTGCCTGCTGGTTCTCGAGGATGTGGTTCACACGAGTACACCAGATTAAATCAGACTGCTCCTCCTCCCCCTCACTGTTTCCGTTTCTTACCTTTCTGCACCACTTTTTCCAAAATGTTCATGTAGTTCTTCTGGGCAATGCCGCTCAGTGACGTCAGCTGAGACTTTGCTATCAGCTCCAACAGCTGTGGATAAAAATAGAAGTTGCAAGCCTTAGAGCACAGAGATACCTTTCTAATCTTGACTCCTGGTCACATGACACAGCAAAACAGTCCAGAGACTTGTTTGCTGCTTGAAAATAAAAGGGAGACAGAACCACAGAGCAAACTAACACAAAGGGGGAGGAGAGCAGAGGCCAAATAATTAAACCCACAATGAAAGGGGTAGGGGAAAAAAAAAAGCAGCATTCTAATGATCTTCAGATCTTCAGGGGGGAAAGAAATGATTTTGTGGTTGCAAGATGCAGAGAAACCACAGAGCGGTGCTCAGACTGACAGCCTCTATTCGCACCAAGGGAACAACGAATGGCCGACGTCACCGTCCTTCACTGGGGCATAAACAAGCAGTGTCATTAGGGAACACGAGCAAATGCCTGTTTGCATGGGGATGTTATTGATGGGGCATTAATGAGAATCAGACTCCACAATTTACGTCAGACTCCTGGGTTGCATGGGTTTTGTCAGAGTGCTGTCACCACGACAGAAAGGTTAAGCACTATATTAAAAACAAACCCTTCCCCCCAACAAACCCCTATTCCCCCAAGGATTCCTCCTCTCTGTTCAGCTCTTACAGCTGCAACACCAAACCACCTTTCCCTGTTTGTCCTGTTTACTTGTCAGCCTCCCCCAATGGAAATCTCGCTTCTACTTTTGATTAGGATTTGCTTCCCATCGCTGTTCCCCTGACCCATGGAACAATCCAAAGGCTGAATTTGGGCTGCAGTCGCTAAAGGAAGCATTTCCCACAGGGAAGATGCCCTCTCCTCCCCAGCACTCCACCACCACCAGAACAGCTGTGGAAGTTTCCTACGGATCATGCTCTGCAGAACATGTGGCCCATGATCTTCCCAGCCTTCCTCCCTTCCCCCAGCATTATATAAATACACAGACTGTCCACGTGTCAGTCCATTTGTTTTGGATGTACATAGCCTTCTGTTTTAATTTAGAAAGGAAAGGAAAAACCTTTTATGCTGCAAATCAATCAACACGTTACCGCATGACCAGCTTATTAATCCTTTATTATCTGCAGCTACAGTATCCCATTGCTGGCACCGCAGAGAGCCCAGAGAAGGTGCAACTACTTGTGTCAAGTAACTAAGATGGCTTTTGACAAGACTTGATAAGTCATGAGCTGAACCGTTTGCCCGGCTGTAAGAATGACAGGAATGTATCCAAAAAGTCACCGGCAGCTTGCCACAAAGCAGGGAGCTCAGGGGGAGAGAGGTATTTCTGCAGTCATTCGCCTGCTCTGCTCGTCTCAGGCGCTGGCATGTGACTGCCAGTTCGGAGCAGTGAAGTCGCCCAGAGTGACCTGTCTCTTCTTCCGTTTAATTTTCAGGCCAACACCATCATCAGATGGCTTTGAGTTTACATTCTATTAATATCTTGCACCTCGCATGACCGAAGGAAAACAAGATGGAAAAAGACCTGCACTAACTCCTGTGAAGTGCAGGCTGCCTGGGGTTTTGGCTCATTTGGGGGAAACAAGAGATGCAGGAGAGTTGGATAGTATTTGGTACATGGGCATCAGTGGATCTTCTTGCTATTCCAGCTAAACTGAGACCACAAGGACTAGATATTCCTAAAAACAAAGCAGTTTGCAAGATACTTGGAAAGTTTTAAAAAAGGTCCTTTCATAATTTCGTTAAATACTGGAAGAAGAAGAAAAAAACCAAACCAATGTCCCAAAGCAGTATGTAATACTCTGCTTACACTAAACTATTTAGCCTTCAGACCTTTGATTGTAGCAATCAACTTGCCAGACTCCATCTGTACATTAGCCACACATGCACCCAGATCAGCTCTTCTGTGCATAAACAACTGCTGTCTCCAGATTGCACCGTTCTGGAACTGGCACAGAGACAGCTTCCTCCAGGCTGGGTGTTAGCAATGTTGTGCCCATTACTGAAAACACCAAAATGCACCCAGTGATAAGCATCACATAACGCAATACCATAAGAGCTAGACGCCAGGGCCATTCTTAAGATTAGCAAGGATAAAAATCTCAGTTCCTTGAAGAACACTAAATTGGTACAAAATTAATTTAGCCAAAGAACAGATTCAAATTTGCCTTGTCTGTGTTTATCAAGGTTCAATTTATGTTCAGTGAACCAGCTCAGATATCATGTCACCTCCCTTCCCCTGCAGCAATAAACACAGGATGAAATTCCATATGAAAACTATGTTGTGAATACTTCTAGGACTACTCTGCTCCCCAGGGACCACTGGCTGAAGCAACTGGCTAGCCCTCCAAATCAAAAGGCATTTCTTATTCTTCTGTGCTCATATAATACACAAAAAACCAGGTAAGCAATACAGTTCATCTGTGCCCCACATGCTCCAGTGCTTTGAGGGTCTTTTAGTGTTGGCACAGACCCAGCAAGAGTATGGGCTCAGTTAATGGACTGCCAAATTGGGGTCTACAGCATTATTAAAAAAAAATAAATCAATGTTGCCACGTGTATAATACAGCCTAAAAGCAGACTGATGAATTCAGATTAATGCTGAGTAGGGTAAAAAGGCTGGAGAGCTGCAAGCATGTGTTATGATGAGGCTGCATTAAGTCCAGCCCACGCTCAACTGAGAGGGACAGATGGTAGGAGAGAGTGCACAGGGAAAGGTTAAGAGCAATTTTAAAATGCCTGCTTTTCAAAAAAACCACTAAGTGATTGCATTCCAGCCGATTTTTAATTGGAGCTGGGAAGTCTGCAACACCTCCAGAAAACAGAGCATTAGATCCCAATTCACTCTTAACTCCCAGGAAGTTGAAAAAGGAGATCTGGCAGCTTCCCCCAGGCAAATCCTTCCTCCGACCCCCCACCCCTATTCTGTTTGCTCTCAGGGGTCTGCAAGAGCCAAGGAAAAAAGGCAAGAGACACAGTGGGTTATTCCAGAGCCTTTGCAAACCTAACAGAAGGCAGTATCTTCCACAGCAGGGCAATAGCCTGCTCGCTTCCCCCACAAGTGTGATGGGCTCCTGCTCAAGTCCCACCAGCAGTTGGTCTAAAGGAGTCGGTGCAATGAGCCACCCAGCTCTGGGAGCAAGCACGAGGGAAAAACAAGCATGTGGCAGGGAACAAGGGCTCCTGTTTTAGGGCCATGAAAGCACGCTGTCTTGCACCCCTGACTGCTGTGCACAGCATCGCTTAGACCTGCCACAGCCAGCTGGTACTTCTGCCACCGTCTCGGTTCAACGCTGGGGTGCGTGGGCAGTCTGTACCCCAAATAACCCACAGCAAGGGGCTGACAGCACACAGAGCCAAAAAACCCTCAGCAGGCCTGCTGGACCGAGCATGAGGGTGTAACCTTGCATCAAAAAGGGAAATGCTTTGTAATAATTAAAATGACAAGTATCGAACTCCTGAAGCATAAATCCACCTTTGAATACCCACAACCAGCTATAGGGAAGCTGGACTGCAGCCTGTGGGGATCTATAAGCTCCTCCTGGTTAGGGATGTGGCTCCTTGCATCCGGATTGCTTAGAGAAACATATTGCAATGAAAAATTCTTCCTCCAGCCCCCCCCTTGCTCTCACAGCCCTTCACTCTGTGTGGCTAATGTGTCACATTGGCTTTCAGCTGGGAGGTAGAGCACAGCAAAGCGAGTTATTATGATTTACAGCGCAGGTGCTGACAGATCTCCAGGAGACAGCATCGAGCTGATACTCTTTCAGCACAGCATAAATCCAGGACTCCTGGAGCTAACTGCTATAAAAACTTAAGAAAAATTTAAGAGACTACTTTAGCAGGCTGCACACTACTGAGATCGTATTATTCCAGAAGAGCTGTGCCCATGGAGCTTAATCTGACCTAAGCTTTTATGATCAGAAACAGCACCTTCCCTTGAGACATAACTACACAATCATCATATGACAAATCTTTCTGAAGGAAGCAGCCTGCAAAGCCTCACTGTCATCTGAACAGAGTGTTCCCAAAGGAGCACCAACAACTTCTGGGCTGCAGGCACTTTTTGTCTCTGCACACATTACTTATGCTTACAGAACACTTCCAGTCTCTTCATTAAATCTGTAAGACCAGAGAAACCAGGACCTCTTCAAGACCAAGAACGGTTTGGGTGCTTTGGGTCAATCACACACTTCTTTACTAGCTCTAGAAAGGGAACATTGTCCTGTGACATAGGCAGATGCTACAGTTCAAGTGATCAGCAAGGACCAGGTCATGGCACCAACACCTGTACTTAATACTTCCAGCGCTGTATCAGCCGATTGTCAAGACAAGATTGATGCTGGACGAAAATTTCTTCCGCTTCAGTTACATGAACTCACTGGCCCATGAAAAATACCCACCAGGCTTCTTGCAGCTCCTCCACCTCACTTGAAGGAGGTGCCCATTTTATCAGCACACCATTAGGAACATCAAGAACTTAGTTTGGGTATATCTTAAGAAGCAGACACTTCTGTACGACAAAAAAAAAATCAGCACTGAAAACACTGTAGCACTTGAGTTCAGAGAAATGCAGAAAGGAATACTTTGAGAAAGGCAAGCTGATGTCCAGCCCGAAAGCCCATTTTGCTATCAGCAGCAATGTAGCTTAATTCTCTGTAGGGCAAGTTTGGGTGCAGCCAGCAGAATCCCAAGCCTGCAGCTGTTTCTCTCTTTTCTTCCCCTACAGCCAGCTTCATATTCTCCCCCAGCCTCCAACTCTAAACTTCCCTCCTCGGAAAGCATTTGCTTGATGAACTAAGTAGTGTGACATTAATCAGATACCCCGAGCAACGGGTGGAACTAGAGAGAACAAGGAGAGGGAGGGAAGGGAAAAATGTTTTGCCTGCCAATGTTCGAGGCATTTTCCATGTGACAGATTGCTCATCTGCATGCTCTCAGAGGCCTGCGATTTGCAAAGAACCATAAGGATCCACATCTAGGCAGAGCTCTTCATGAGTTAATTTGGCACATAAGGCATTTTATGAGCTACTATCCACCGGAGACTTGGCCGATACAAGCCTTTCATTTTAAGAAGTCAGTTTTATATTTGATCCATGGTACCAGGTTTAATATTTTCTTTGATCTGCCAAACCACAAGTCAGCCTCAATTAGAAAGCTTCATACTTCTCAGTAGTGCTGTATCCTTAACACTGCTGGGGGGGAAAAACTCCTCTTAAAAGCTCAGAAGTAGTTTGTAGAAATAAGGACACGTGCCGACTTCCATACAGAACACAGCTATTTTGGATACACAACAGATTTGGGATGCTTTTATGAAGTCCTCATGGGAAAAAGGGGGAAGAAGGTCAGCCTGAGCCTCTCCATCAGACCACACCAACTTCACTGAAATTTCAGTTTGCTCTTCAAAAGATTTAATGGGACTTATGATCAATCATTGCAGTCCCACCTGAGACACCCATCACATTGGGCTGAGCAGCAGGAGCCCATCACACAGCACAGCATGATCTGAGGCCATGCTCAGCAGAAGTCTTTGAAGTTCTTCATTGTTGTAAGACAGAAAGTCTGCCAAAGGGGTCTCTGGAGCACCATAGAAGAGTTTTATTGTATTTTCCTCCTTTATATTTGACTAAAGGATTATAGCCTTAGCATGAACTGTTCCTTCCACAATAATCTCCCTAAAGATGACATGGCTGTGTGTATTTATATCCGGTATCAGAAAACACTGAGTACCTCAGCACTGGTGATCACCTTCTCTGCATAAGCAGCAAAACAAGTTGTCCCAGGACCAGCAGAACTAGGACAGCCCGAGTTTCCACGGACTTGCATCCCACTTTACCTGCCCCAGCATCCCCACTCCCTGCCACCACCCCCACAGTGGGACATCCAGGTGACTGCCAGTGCCATTCCTGCACAGCAGGCTGGTAGTCACCCCCAGTGCCCATGCCCTTTCCAGGGTGACAGACATTTTCACAGACTCCCTGTCACCTAGACAACAGGTGAACAAACCAAGGTGAACCTGCTCAGATCACTCCTTCCTTAGACACTTTTCATGACATTTGACTCAAAGGGAAAGCAATACCAGTGCTGCTTGCTCCAGAACCTAAAACCTGAACAGCTGATGCCTCACCAGTGATCAACTGCTGATGAGATGTGAAAAGGAGCTGTTTATAAACAGCCTCAAGTTAATAACAGATTTTTGTTAAGCTTATTGAATTCCAAGCCTCTATAAGCATTCTGAAATTTGAGATCAATTTGCAAATCACATGCACATAAACATACAAGCACCTGCAGCCCTTAGGACAGTAGGTCTCCCAACCACCACCACCCCCCTTGGCCACCCAGAACCAGAAGAGAGGCCCTGACCTGTTATGCAAAGCCAGAGCATGGGGACCCTGGGGCTGATGGCTCCTTCCTACCAACTAATGGTGTCAGAGCTAAACAAATGCTTCAGCTACTGAAACTGCTGCCAGTCACACAGGATTAAGGGTAACCAGCCCATCCTCTCATTCTCAAAACACTCAGCTCCCCAGAGTCTCTCCTCTATCAGTTCAAAAAGAGACAAAGCTCCACAGCCCTCATGGAGCTGGAGCCTCCTGTGCTAAGAGGTCCCCACTGCTCTGTGGCTTCTGCAGAGAGCCCATGGTCTTTTTTGGACTACAGGAATCATACTTAGAAGCTGAACTGAGAACTCAGGAATTAGAAGCTAAGTTTTCTGCATTTCAGCAGTGAATTTCACAAGTGAAAAGCAGTAGGAATGCCAGGCTAAGGAGAACCCGTCACCTACATTACCACCGCTTCCCTCCCTCTCCATTTTAACATATCAGAGAGGAAGTTTTGGGTATCTACCCACACAACTTCCATCAATTACTTTGTGCAGCAAAGGCTAACATCTCCAACTTGCATGCTTGGACCTCTTTTCTTTGCCAGTGCTTCCCATCACCCAACTGGTGTTCAGTTCAGAGCCTCCACCACCACCACAGCAAAACAAACCCCGGCTTTCCACTCACCCTCACGACATAGTTGAATCGCCTGGAGTCCAGGATAGCACTGGAGAAGTCAAGTCGGTTGAAGGCTTCTCCCAAGGTACAGTAACCATGGCGCTGAGAAGAAAAAACAGTCTGGATCATGTTTTGGCAGACATGAGTCCAGACAGCACCAGGAAAGACGTGACCCAGGGCAACTCAATTTAGCAAGCTAACGGGTACAAACCATGGGATCAGCTCACAGCTGGAGGAGGCAAGCCTGTCTCCTGCAGAGCTGCACTTAGTGACGTCAAGAATGGGCATGGCCCAATGTGGATTACGGTAGTTTCCCAAGAGTGACCCGAGCTCTGCTCATGACCCATGAATTCATGGGTGAGAACGAACCGCACATTCCCGGGGTTCAATATATAGTGTGAGTTCAGAGCGGTCTCGTACAGCCACTTCTCTCCATGAGCGCAAGCGAGCTGTTGTGATGAATTCCAATGATTTTCCATGTTAGGACTGTACTGGGTGAAAGCCAAGAACAGTATTATGGCTTGGTCTGCAAATGGCTGTTGTGTTGTGTTTTTTTTTCAACTGAGGGAAGCAAAACAAGTCATATTTTAAACACATGTACAGAGTCTTGTACAGCAAGCCCTGGCTCCCTGGTTGGGGCTTAAAATCATTACTGAAATTCCAACTACAAGCCAGATCTTCCACTTATCTCATAAGAGCTTCTGCTGATTTATATCAGCACAGGATCTTCCACCACTTGGAAAAAAAACAGTAGAAAAGTGAACAAAGAACCTATGGAGGCGCTCACCTCTTTTGTGCTCCCCTTGTGAACATAGATCCACTTCTCCTGGTGGAAATCTGTTTGGACAAAGACACATTTTGCTCAGTTAACCTTCCACCTCAGAGGGCCAGATCTCTGTTCTGCTCATAACATTGACTGCCCTCTTAGTCCAAATGAAGTTATTTTGTGTTTACAACACCACACTTCAAACTAAAACTAGCAACTTGCTGAGTTGCTTTGTTTCCACACTGCTTCATTTGAGACTGCAGCCCTGAGCCTTAGAAAGAGCTTCTGTTTCAGTGACACAGCTCAGGACTGTAAATGTTTAATCTGCCAGCCACATATATACCATAGCACCTCCTCTTCTTTGGCCCCAGACACTAAGTGTGGCTGACAGCCAGGTTTTGTTGTTATTGATTTTATTAACTATTCATTACCTTGGTTACAGGCTTGGGATTGAATGTCAATTTTGAAGTTGAGCAAAAATGTCATGAGACACCAGGCATGTGGGAGAGAGCTTTTAGCAGTGAGGTCAGGCTCAGAGGAGCATGCTTCTGCTTGCAGCTAACTTGCTAAAAAAGAAAAACCTATTTGGGACCAAAATTTTCCTATTTCTAATTATCCCTCCCTTCCCTCAGAAGTGGGAGTTGTCCCATCCACTCCCCAAAATAGCTTCCCTGTACCCACCACATGTTGCTACTGGGTTTGCAGGAGAGCCCTTACTCTAAAAGCAGTTATGCTGCTCAATCCTTCTCCCACCCCATTCTCACACAGGCTCTTCACCCTTCTTCCACAGCTAATGTAAGAAAAAAAATTCTTCTCCCCATCCTGCTAGACTGCTTTCCTTAAGGGAAATACCATGCTCCTGAAATCTTTTTCCACCCAAGGATGCAGCGATGTACTCCTGCCTGGCACTGTGAGCCCAAGGACAAACCCAAGCTCAGTTACAGGCACGCAGACACAGCATTGGGCCCTTTTAAATAGTAGGTCACAGCAGAATCCAGCCAAAAACTGTCATGGTAACATTTGTTTGTTCAGAGAACCAAATGCACAGAGGGGCCAGATTTTGGCATCAGTTTCCAAAATCCTGGGGGATGCACAATGAGCTAATAGTAGTGTGGGAATTGTAACTCATTTCCTCTGTGTATGTTTACATTCGTAGCCTTCACATCTAACTCCAGTACCTATCTTGCAATCAGACCAACACAGACCTTGTTGCCCCTGCAGGCTCCCCTGGAGTCCTCCCACAGTGAGCCATCTGAGACCCCGGCTGCTCACTGCATGTACAGAAAGATTTCAAACCTTCCATTGTTTTGAGCGAGCTGAAATCTTATTTCATTTTTCATGCACTCCGCACACAGAGATAGGATCAAAGCTCACATTCAGGCTTGTAGCCTCCAGTAATGTAGATTAGTACTCGACATGCATATGGAAGGAAGAATAAATTTAGCCTGTTGTGCACACGGAAGTCTACAGGGGGAAAAAAACCTGGAACTGGTTCATTTGAATGTACCATAGGAAAAAATTACCCTCTCTCTGACAAACACAAATGACAAAAATTTGAACACAACAAGCACAACTCTTCAGAGCAGGGATTACTAACAGGGGCATAAATCTTCACATTAAACTGTATCCAAGTTCTCTACTTTGGTCAAACATGGGCGCAAAGCCCTTTGAGATACTCTGGAAGACTGTTCGTGCACTGTGCAAAAACCATAGATATGAAGCATTTTCCATTCTCCTGCAGCAACTTTTATTCAGAAAAAAAGCCCAAATAGACATCTTACATTGAATCTTGGCTTTGTTATTCAGCAGGTCTTTTTTTCTCTTCTTGGCTGCAACATCATAGTTCAGGCTGTTGAAGAGATTCTCTTTGTTGTGATCATCCTTTTTACAAAAGCTGTGAATGACACAAAGCAAGGATTTTGTTTATTTCTGTAGTCTGCTGAACACTATGGTTCCTGCAAGGAGAGAAAATACACAGGTTTTGATTGTGAGCTCCAAAGCTGCCTCCTTGCAGGCTGCTCTCGAGAAGCCTGCATGCAGTTTTTGTATCCAGTAATGATGGTATTTTTAAAATGAGCCTCTGGTGCCTCATTTCTGTACTACCTGAGATATCCATAATAGACAGGAGCAGGTAATGTAGATTGCAGAGTGCTGGGACACTGCTGGGCAGTCTTTTCCTCCCTTTAACCTGTTTCTATCTTTAACACCGTATCCTCCTACTGTAGGTGGTAGATTCCTCTGAGCCAGTCAGACTTCAACGGAAGGACATATTTAGACATCTCTAAGGACATATATATACACTCAAAATATTTATTAACAAAAGAATCCCTACAAAACATTCTTTCAAGCTTACAGGAAAAGCTCAGCTGAGGTCCAGACTTGGCTGGTGGTTTTCCAAACCCCACATAATAGTGACTATACAAATTAACAGCTAGGATCTCTTGTCCAAGACTGCCCATCTTCTGCTTTTGCTGGAGCTCTGCTGTAACTATATTATTAGTGAAGGCAGTTCTAACCCCTTATTTTCTTTGAAGGCAATGAAAGACTATCTGTAAAGAGCCTGTGCATCAACATCTCCACATTTTGCAGACCTGCAAATCAGCAGATCCAAGCAGCAATGTGGAACTTCGAAGCCCCTGGGCAGCCACAGTGCTGCAGCGCAGGGGATGGGAAGGCAGGGGCAGGCAGCGCCCACCAGGAGCTCTCAGCAGAGCCCTCCCTGCACACAGCGTGCTGCCCAGAGCTGCAGGGATGCCTCATGGGTGCTGGGGAGAAGACAGGCAATGCATCTGGGAGAACGAAACAGAGAACCGCCCCCACTGCTCAGGCAGCTCACAAGGGATGGGAGATGGCTCTCTGCAAGTCTAAATTCAAAGAAGGGTCCCAGGGACCTCCCTACACCTCTCAGCTGCTGCGGCTGGGACACCCCCGGAGCTCTGGCAGGCACTGAAAGCTGCCGCTGCTCACAGCGCTGGGCAAGCTTCCTCTGTGACAGCCACAAGGACCCTTACGCAGTCAGGCCGCTTCCTCCACAGACATTGTGTTTACAGTGTTCAGCCTCAAAAAAAACAGTAATGCAAGCGCTGCACCAACTCACACCTCCAATGGCACAGGCTCCTGCAAAGGAGTGAGACCTGCAGGACAAGCTCCTTGTTTCCCCCTTCTGATAAACAGGGTCACCAGCCCAGGCCCACAGCCAGGAGAGGGAGGTTTGCTGTCTGTCAGCAGGGCCACAACACCAGCGTGAGCCCATGTCAAGTGACCAAGTCAGAGTTTCAGCCCCATGAGGGACCCAGACCTCCTCCAGCAGGGTCCAGATGGGTGTTCTGGCCCCAGAGGTGGAAGAAACCTCCCCCAGGCTCAGGACACCAGCTTCATCACAAGCTATGAAGGGGGCACCGTGGCTGCAGGGAAGGCACAGCTTCTGCAGGTTCCACTGTGACACCATGGATGGGGAACAGCAGCAGCAATGCAGGTGGACAGTATTTGCAGCAACAACAGCTCAGGGAGCTTCTACCAGCAGGAGCTGGGTCAGAAGAACCTAAACTTGGGAGCAGAATGTCTCAGCTGCACATTTCCCCCATCTGCACAGCTTTCTGCTGGGGGGACTAAATCCCGAGGACAGAGTATGGCAGTAAGGAAGAAGCAGTTTTGAGATGTTCAAGCTCATATTTTATCAGGCTTGCACAAAATCAATAACAGGGCAGGTTAACGTGCCCTACGCAGAAGCAGAATCCAAGGCCAAGAGCACAAGACAGATCTGCTTTAAATCTTACATGTCAACAGCACACCCTTGACTGTTGACTTCCTCCTGAATGGCTCTGTAATCTGAAACTTCAGAACAGCAATGGAAGAATTCCAGTAGGGGAGGAAGGTTATTCCCCTGTTTGTGTACCACCAGCTTTCCACATGCTTCTCCAAGGAATCTTGACAGGCTGAACAGTTGGGCACCAGGACCTGGCACTGCAAGGACCCGAGTCCAGGGCCAGTATGTCACCCCCTCCCTTTTTTAATGGGAAAAGGGATGTATAAACCCATGCCAAACTCAGCATTCTCAACACAATCGCACTACCACCAGCCAGGCATTTTCCTACCTATTTACAAATTGGATGCTTTGGATTCTAAGCTTGATTTTTATTTACAGCTTGCATGAGAGGGGAAGAGGTAGAGCCCGGACACATAAACCTTGCTCAGTAACATCTCAGCAGCAGTTCACAGCGAACCCCTGTTTGCTCCAAGTCCCTTTGTGATGGACATTCCTGACCCACCCCTCAGCCTGATAGCAGCAGACCCAAACCTGACTGCCCACAGCTGACAATGAGCTGCAGCTCTGCAAGAACAGTTCGGTTTTGAGAGGAGCAATCTGGCCCAAGAGCATCACACCCACGCTCTGCACAGGCTTCCTGCCCCACAGCTCCCCAGGGCCTTCACCATCTCGGGGGTTTTGTTGTTGTTTCGGTGCCAAATTAGTCAAGCTGCACGTCAGGTACATTACTCATGGCTTGAGGAAGGTTCATGGCTTCAGACACATCAGCCTCCTCCAGCCCGAGAGCCGGGAAGCCTGAAGCAGTGCTGTTTTGGAGGGAGGAGGGAGGGGGACACCCCTCCAGGACCCCCAGGAGACACTCAGATCGCCCAGGCCGTGGGGAAGCGACTCTTTTCACCTTTTCCACGTTTTTCCACCCCATCCCGCAGCCCTAGGGACAAGCCCGGCGGCCTAGGGCTCCAGGCAGCCTAGGACCCCACTGGGGCTGAGGGAGACCCGAGGGAAAGTGGCCAAGCTCCCCCACCGGCTGGCTCGGCCGCCTCAGCGCCGCCGAGGCCCGGGGTTACCGGCAAGCCCGCACAGGTCACCGCCCCCCCGACACCGGGGACGCCCAGAGCTCGGCAGCCCCTCGGCGCGGCCAAGGGAGGGGGGGCGAGCCG